>CAMPET010000277.1:13342-38914 GCA_946803715.1 Beroe ovata
GTGTGTGTGTGTGTGTGTGTGTGTGTTTGAGGATTATCGACTTTGAGAATCATGGACAATGGAAAGTGTTATTCACATGACTGTCATCAGGTTCATACCACATACTCATTATCATACCGTTCACTGCAATCATAATTACTGTCTGATAATCACAATCACATAATGATCGTAATGAGTTAATCTCTATTGTCCGGAGCAATGTAATGAGGAGACGTGTCAAGCTATCATTGACACACACACGCACACATTCGTGGCTGTCTATTCATTCTGTGTTATCTCTCGGCTCTCCACGATTCTGTATAGCCCAACATCGGTACGATTCTCTGTAGATCCTATCTTTCCCCACCCCGAATCCTGCTGAAGTATGAGTGATTCTGAATCTGGAGGTAGTAGTGGTTGTTTATGTTCTCCTAATTTGTAGCCCAATGAACTTCGGTCATTCAAGAGCTTACAGTTATCAAAGCTCTCATAGCACTATTGGGATTGTGCCTCTCTCAATAGTTAACAGACAACATCGCTCTGTTCGCGCATGTTATTTTCGGCAGTATCCAAGAAGCCCGACCACGTCACCGCAAATAATTCCGCGGTGACGTGGTCGGGTTTCTTGGATACTGCCTAATTTTCAACGCAACCGCCATAATTCCCCCTCTCTTCTTCTCCACTCCCCTCTTCCTTTACTACCACAGGTTTCACAGAGGAGCCGTGCTCCGAACCGTCCCTCCACTCTGAGATACACTTCATAGAGGACGTGTTGAAGAGTGTGAATGAGAAGAAAAACTCAGTGAGGAGCAATGTGACTAGTCCCCCCTCAAGCTGGAGACGAGGTATGGAGAGGGGTGGTGGAAGTGGGGGCAGGGCCCAGGGGAATGGGGGAGATGTGGGGCTGGTGTGTGGGGCTTATGTGTGGGGTGAGTGGTGAAAAGAGCCATGATCGGTCCACCCTCCTCCAACTGGAGACGTGGTATGAAGGGAAGGATGCTGGGGTCTGTGATGCTGGGGTGTGTTTGTAAGATCGGGCCGATGGTGTGGTGGTTCTTACATCGAGTGGGATGGAGAATATATAACAGACTGTGAAGAGCAGTTACACGAGGGGGGAGGTAATAACCCCTCTCTCCCTTGGTCACTTGTCACATAGTAAAAACACTCTCTCAGATGGGAATCGGAGACAGCTATATGGTCGTAGTGAGCGGGTTGGTGGCGGCGGGGGTGGTGTGGATCTCATTAAACTGAAACATCTCCTAGAGCACACACAGCGGGCCCTACATGATGAGAGGAAGTGAGTAGTGGAAATTTGGGGTGGTTTCAAACAATTACTATTAAATTAGACAAAATGTAGTAGATACAAACACATGATTACACCAAATCCACATGCTCATTGATTTAAGCTTGGTTCTCACTATTCTCATTTGGAATGAATCCCTCGGGGAAACAGGAGCCCGAGTGATGACAGGATATGACAGCTACAGGTCAACATTCAACATTCTCTGCACAGTATTTGCTCAGCTATCGAGTTATATGAGGAAAGGTACTCAACCTAGGAAAAGAATCTGCCACAACCAATTCTCGTTGCCGATTTTCATCTCATCTTGATCGAAGGCAAATTGGTTCTTTACATCTCTATAGGTGGTCTCAATTCCCTATATCAGCTATTTCCCGTTATTAGTAACAGATTTCTCCACCCCCGATTTCGCTGCATTTTGTCGAATCAGTCACCCGAACCTCCTCTATTTGTCTATGGAATGGTATAAAGATACCGCTTCCCACGACGCTTATCAATTCGTTACACGTCTTTTGTAGTAGGTAGTGGTCAGTTAGATCTCTTCTAACAACTGTTTGTTATCTTGCGCCCAAAACATTGATTATTCCGGGTTAATGGTCAAAGCTGTCTCAAAATCTCCCTCTTTTAGAAGACAGACGCCATGCCTGCTCACATAATCTATGGGGTATACTGTGTCTGTGTGTTGCTCCTCGACTACATTGGCAATGGGTTCGTACTGTACGCTACTATCGTACACAAGGCAATCAAACTGGATGACATGTGTATCTGGATCATTCAGAACTTGGCAGTTGTGGACATGATTCACGGATTTATATCTGTGTTTCCACTTTGCTTCTCACTCTTTGCCAACTACACGTGGATTCTAGGATCGCTATGGTGCCAGATGTTCTTCGCGTTCAAGTATTGCGGAGTTATCGGCAATCTTCTTCTCGTAAACTTCATGACACTGAACAAGTTGTTACGCTGTCTCTTCCCGTTGCGAAGCTTATCGTACAACATGGTGAAACAGAAAGCTGCCGTTACCACCCTCACCGTGGTGCTAGCGCTGACCGGACCAGTTAGGAAGCTCTATGTCATATTCGTGACAGAGACTGCTCTGGTCAAGTTCTCTCCTGCCCACAATTCCTGTGTCGGGTACATGATCATAGACGGGGTGGAGCAGTACCTCCATGGTAAGATAGAGCAGGCTCTGACGTTTGTGTTCGTGATCGGACCCCTGGGAATCCTCATCTTAACGACTGTCCTGCTGATTATCGTAGCTGTCAAGAACTCGAGGAGTGCTGTCAGACGGAAAAACATCCTGGTAGTTTTTCTAGTGACAGCCGTGTTCGTTGCGTCATACTGCCCCTTCGTATTCCTCTACCATCGCTTCAGTGGGAATTTCCTGGCGTCCAGCGACAGTATTTTCATATCGTCAATGATTGCGCTCATTGCCACATTCATCAACCCGTTCATCTACTTCGCTACTAATCAGGCGTATCGGGATTTCTGTGTCCCGATTTTGGGACGACTATTCTGCCGTCGCCTAACCCGATCGTGGTCAAGTATAAGGGGTAGATTGACGAGGGGGAAGTATACCACGCAGTCGACTGGGACCGCTTCTGGGAAAAAACCTGATAGCAAGGGACAGGGAGAGAAGAGCAAGGGACAGGCAGAGGAGAGCAAGGGACAGGCAGAGGAGAACAAGAGACAGGCAGAGGAGAACAAGGGACAGGGAGAGGAGATCAGGGGACAGGGAGAGCAGAACAAGGGACAGGGAGAGGAGAACAAGGGACAGAAAGGAGGGGGAGAGGGAGAAGATATGGAACTCCAGATGATCTCATGAATTGGATAGTGAGGAAGTGAGAGAAGTTAGACTGGTTTAGACTGTTGGGTGTTGATTTGCTTGGAACATGGCTTGTTGGATTATTCTATGTTGGATTGTTCTATTTATCGAGCTGAGATCTTCCATGAAACAGTGTTTATCGTTTGAGAAACGATAAGATTTGATTATTGAACACAACATCTGAACATAAGTATCTGTAATCAAAGGAACATGATAACATATCATTATTTCAACATCTCCTCTATATATTTGGCAACGGCAAGCACATACGAATCACATCCCACATTCCCATCCACTAGCACCCCTATCGGCAGCCCCCCTGTGGGGTTACGTACAGGTATCGTGATACTGGGAGCCCCCACTATACTCGTTACATTCACATTCTGGATGTAGATATCTCGTATCTCTGGTGCCCGAGTCCACAGCTCCTCTGGATCAGCAGCTACTGCTGTAATCGGAGTGGTCGGGGACAGCAGTACATTGATCTTACCGTCAAACATGCCCATGTAGGCTCTGACTAGCGCGGGTAGCGTGCTGTTCATTGCATGTTCATACTCAGAGCTGTGGTCATGTATTACTCTGAGATAGACATTCTTCACGGAGGGTGTAGTTATCTGTTCGACCAGAGTCTCCACAGTCAGATCAGGGATGTACCGATGCAGATAGGACTTCAGATCGGCGTAGCACTCATGTTGGAGTATTGCCGTGCTTGTCAGAGCGCAAAGTTCCCGTACCAGAGTGGTGTCTACTTCAACCACTGTGAAGCGAGCATCCTCTCTGAGGGTGTCAATGACAGCACTCCACCCTGCGAGCACTTCATCAGAACAGTTTGCCAGACTGTTGACTCCGTCATATCCCACCACTATATTCACATCTCTACTCAATGTGTGAACTCTATCTCCTGTAATCACACTATCTACACGCTGTGTATCCCCCACACCCCCGCTCAATATACCGATAGTATCCCGTGTGTGGGAAATGGGGGTTACCCCCTCACTGGAATACCGCCCAGTGGAGGGCCGGAACCCCACAACCCCATTGAGGGCGGCGGGTATACGGACAGAACCCGCAGTATCACTCCCCAGTGACACGTCACACATTTCCATGGCAACGGACACAGCACTACCTCCCGAGCTGCCGCCAGCTATCTTGGAGTGGTCGTGAGCGTTCCTGACCCCCTCCACTCCACCCTGACAGTACAGTGGATTATAACACGTGATGCCACGTGCCATTTCCTCCATGTGTGCTTTACCAATGCACACTGCTCCCGCAGCGAGCAGTGTGTCCACTAGAGGTGCGTTGTGTGCGGGCATGAAATCCCTCAGAGCAAGTGTTCCCGCAGTGTTGGGCAGGCCCGCCACGTGGATATTGTCCTTGATAGACATCACCATGCCGTCTATATCGGACTTTGGGGTGTTCTTCCTGACTCTCTCCTCGGCTTCAGCTCCCTGTGCTAGTGCGTCAGTGTTTGTACAGATGAATGCGTTCACATTTGGATTTAGTTGCTCAATTGTCTTCAGAAACGCTTCCACTCTTGCCATACCTGACTTGTACGATGAATCAAAAGCAGTCGAGCAGTTGGCAAAAGATAGCACAAATTCAAGTTAAAACAACAAGAATTTTTCACCCTACTACTTCAAACAATTAACAGAAAAGGCGAGTACTCAAGTTGAACGTTTGCATCTGGCCCTGCAACCTGTCCTAGCTAAGTTGTACATTCCTCAATGTAACACGATGTACTATAATTCTATTTCCTAGAAACAATCTCACTGAATTATCGCTCTATGGTATAGGTAAGAGAAACAGAGTACGGGATGTTTGCATTATCGCCCGTGCATACTGCGTATAGGCAATACTGCAATATGATGGTCATAGAGTCGTGAGTACAACGGCGCAATTATCAACAGGCCATCCACCCCACTATACACAGTAAACTCACTATACATTGGCCGTCGACTGAGGAGTTTGATAATAACAAATTGTTATGTTAAGATATTATTATAGCAGGTGCTAGGTCACAGTTGCTATTTGTGCTAGCCAATCATACCAGTCAAAATATTCAATCAAATTGCTCCTGCAGATAATAGTTAATACTAAAAACTTGCCCTAGACCATTATAGCGAGAGTGTTCAGTGTGAATATCGTGTTTCAGTTCGAAGTTGGCGCTGACACAGACCGCTGACTGTTTCTCGAAGGAGAATGTGGCGCTGAAGAAGAAACTAGACGAGTACAAGCGACAGAGAACGGAGGCCATGCAGGAGGTTTGAATTCTCCCATTGCAGATTCAGCAGATTGGGATAAAACAGGGATATTGAAGAGGCATTCAGTTACATCGTAATATTACCCGTATTTTGTAATCTGTAGTGCGCACACGTCTCATTTTATCTGTCAGATCAGTGTCCAAGCATTGAGTGGAGGACACTGGCATACTGTGGTCGTGATTCGGGTCGGGTTTGAACTAATTAGCTACTAATTAGCTAATTAAGACTCATTTCCTCTCCTGCAGGTGTCTAGGATACAGCTTGAGTCAGGTGACAAGCTAGCAAAGCTTAGTCTGGAGATGGAAGGAGAAAGTGAGAATAGAAATGATCTGGATCGCAAAATACAGGAAATGCGTGCTGATGTGAGTACGGATTGGGCATGACGCATCACTCATTCTCACATGATGTTCATTCACTAATTCAATCACACAATCACTCATTTTCCTCACATACTCACTGATTATAGTCACGTATCAGTCACTCCTTCACACGTGTGCTGGAACTTGTCCCCTAACCAACACAGTTCCTGGCAGGTCTTGCTCCACACCCGTGTCTATACAACACTCAAAGTTGGCTTGCTCTATCATCTCCATATCTCCCCAAAGATCCAGAGGTTGCAAGCTGAAAACGCCAGCGAGTGGGCCAGGAGAGAGCGACTCGAGACTGAGAAGCAGGCTCTTGAACGGGAGAACAAGAATCTCAAGCTCCAATTACAGGTCTTATTCGTCTAAACTTGATTAGTGAGTGTGTGTGCTTTAATTCCTCAATGGCACGGTAATTAAAATAATTAGCGCGAGCTTGATCTTGTTTATGCTTTGGAATGTGCCACTTAACTAAGCGATCAAGTGTGACGTATACGTAGCGCGCAGTGTTAAATTCTGTAAAAGTTCGCGCGCACAGCACTATATATTGGTGTTTTGTAGATAGAAATCCATGCGTGCCGCGCTTTTTCTGCAAATGGACTCTCATACTTTCTCCATCGCCTGAATTCATGCAACCAGGAAGCAGAGGATACTATCAACAGACGAAGTAGTAACCCGCTCTCTTCTACTGAGTACAAGACTCTACAAACAGATCTGTACGAAAAGAACAAGGTATATCATCCTTGCTTCAAGATTCAAGATTGATGTTGCATTATGTACGTCATTGAACATCAAGATAACCGGAGTTTAAGTTTATGGATTGGACTTTTTCTTTGCCAACAGTGGCGTGTACATAGACAGTGGACACCCGAACAGCCCCACGGCACGCCTCTGAATAAGAGTCACATGAGTTACGATGAGAGATAGTTGGTTAATTCTCTTTTGACTCTGATAACAAAATGAAAATGCGTCTTTTAATTGCAAGACGCATTTTCATTTGCTTGACATACCCAGAAGAGAATTAACCAACTGTCTCTCATCTTCAAGATTACCCTGCTATCTCCAGGAGTTAGAGATGTTACAAGCATCGCAATCAAGGGTGAAGAAGCTGCTCAATGAGAAGGTTGTCCATTTAAGTTATCAAATCGTATCTTATCACTAAAAACTGTCAGTGGTTTATGATTGTGTCTGTCTATAGTATTGTTTGTTCATAATATGATTCCTCTAGACAGGAGAATTGGATCACTGCCAAAAGAGGTTGGATGTTGTCGAGGATGAAGTGTACAGTTTGAGAAAGAGAGTTGAGGAGCTGAAGAAGGATCTAGTCCAACGAGAGGACGAGGTAATTGACCAATTATAGGAGTCACCCTAATTATGATTTGAACTGTCCAAATCTCCTTCCCCCGGATTTAGCTGTCTCATTGGAAATTCTAACACCCCTCTCTCCCCCTATTTCTCCCGTCAGGTTGACATGAAGAATAACCAGATCCGTAAGCTGCATCGCAATGTGGACGAGGTTACTGATCATAATGACACGTTACAGAATCAGATATGTAACCTGGAGACACGGCTCAGACAGCGAACAGACGCCATGTAAGTGTAACGTTAGTGTAATGTTACTTAGTGTAAGTGTCGCGTGTTAGTGTGACGTTGAAGATCGCAATAAGTGAAGAATGCAAGAAATCTCAAACTTGAATCAATTATGCTGTTTTTGAGGCTAGCACGCAAAATGTCAGCGAATAGTGTTTGCATCCGTTGTGCACATTTCAAGTTTTTATTGAATTCGGCACACTCAATTTGCCCCCAGGTTCAATCCGTCGTCACGGCGACTCGTTGGAGACAACTCGTCCGAATGTGAAGAATATGCGGACGAATAGAGACGAATTTATGACAAGGGTAAAATGATGATCTTTCATTCGAGAGTGAACGGGTGAGGTATGATGAGAATTGTTATTTCTTTGGATAATTTGTTCGTGTTCACTGTTCAGTGTACTGAATACCGATGTATATGAACTGATTTATATGAACAATGACTGATGTTTTCTGTTCTAAATACCTGGAATATTCTTGAGAAATAAGCTTTATTTTTGCGTTAGATTGTATTATTCTTCTAAAATTTATTTTTTTACTGTGGATAATTTGCGTTTTCTGACAAGATATTTGATCTGACTAACATTTCTAACCATACTATATTCTTTTTGTATTGAACTAAATTTTAAACTTGAAGTTCTAAGATCGGTAATTTTGTCACCTATTATCATTTAGATCTTCTTTCAAATCAATGATCTTTCTATAATCTATCCAAAACAAGTAAGAAACCTTCGTATTAATCCAATATTCAGGAATGTATATTGTATGTTTCTTTTCCAACAATTCATTCCATTCCCCCTTAGCACATGGCACCCGGTACAAGTGACAGGAGTCCCTCACTACTACACGTCATGGAGTTTGAGAGTCTCCTCCCCCGCGGCCAGCCCACCCCACCTCTCCCTCACCAATTGATTCCCTCATCCCTGCACCTATCCTTCGTGACTGGTCAACTGACCACATGTCGACAATCATACACGGATCTAGCAGCACATCAACTCGCGATTCCTGATTGGAAACTGATCCCATCATCTCCCAGTCCTCAAGAAGACATTCCTGCTTTTCCTTCACACGTGGTGTCAACACACGTGACACCACACAACTCAACCAGAGAGGTCACACATGTCAAAATAGCACGTTGTCATGGGGACAGAGCAGAGACACTGTTCACATCCCTGAGAAGAGCAGTTTGTAGATCACGTCGTCGTGTCAGACAGTCACCATATCACAGGGAGACAGCAACACACAACGACAGGCGTGACAGGGTCTTGAGAATGACTGTCACAGATCACTCCGCTAAGGGGGGAGGTAGAGGTATGGCAAGCATGAGATACTGTTGTAAACAACAATCTTCTTCTAGTTCTTCCCCTTCTTCTTCTATTCTCCCTCTCCTTATCAAGATATCTTCTGAGTTAGAGCATGTGACGTAGTAAAAACGGTGGAAACCATCAAATTGGGGTAATATGATTAATCATCGTACCGCTGGACTGCTATTGTGACTCTTCATGGTGTGTCTGTGTGTGTTTCTTCTGTGTTAGTTTTGCTTGGACTGTGTGGAGTGAAGTTTGGTGTGAAATAAAGGAAACTCAATAAAGTCTCTTCTTCCATAACTTATCTCGTTTTCCTTCGAAGAAGTGAGTCTTACACAAAGTTAAAATACACGGATCGCAACAGCCTCAATTTTCTCTCTGATCGTTGAAATGTATTCGTCTCTAACTCTAAGTGGACACTTCTGTTAGCGAGAATATCGTCTGTTATCCACAGTGCCTGGACAACCTCCTTTCGAAATCAGCCTTTTTCAACTCTTTATTTGGAAACATCAACCTTTGATGATTGCAAAAAGATTCTCCCTTCGCCAACCGAATTTTTTACAATAACACCGCCCCATCTTATAATACCGAAGAGAGACCTGGATGAATGGCATCGGCTTCCCCTCCACTCTACGAATATGATGTGAAATGGGAATCACGAGTCCCGTGGTCGATACGAGGCCGAACTCGGCACGAGGCCAAGTGCTCCTACTGCTGCTCCTTTATAAACATCAGAGACGCGGGATTGGGTGCTCTGCTGGCACACGGTGACAGTGAAACACACAACTTCATCATGAATTGCAAGCTGGGTTAGAAAATGGAATAGATCAGCGGCAATTCCATTACATTGTCATTTTCTAGCGTGATGTTTTTGCTCGTGATGTCTCTCATTTGCTTATCGTTTCATTCTCGTTTCCCCCAGACAAGGAAGCTGCTACTCAACACAGAACAGTTCTCGGTACAAGTGTACCTATCAGTCCACTGGCTCAGAGAGCAGAGATTCTGTGGTGTCTGGGCGTGGCGGCTGCGGTATCTGATCTTGCTCCTACGAATGGTAAAACATCTGAATATCCGGACATTCACCATCGCGAATGTGATTCGTAAAACATCTGAATATCCTTACATTCACCATTGTGTTCGTGAATGTATGAGTTTTCAAGTGATAGGAACTGTTTTATTTCAGGTATGTTTGAGACTCTGTTCCCGGACTCTAAAATAGCGAAACAGGTGGTGATGAGCAAAAGTAAAGTGAAATACATCATCAACAAAGGCATACGACCATACCTGATTCGAGTGAGTGGAGTAACTAAATCAAGACTTGAGGATTACTTGATTGAACCTACAAAATATGTTTTCAGCAACTGGTAGACCCCATCAAACAGAAGAGGACTTGGTTTGTGCTGGATTTAGTTGAAACTGGAGGATTTCACGAAATATACATCAGGTTTGCGGAATTGAAATCAATAAAATAATCAAAATATCACAACAATCAATATCATCAAGAATACTATTCACTGCTTCTTCTTCTTCTCTACGGTTCTCCCAGCTCTCTTCTCCCTCGCCCTCTTGTTCTGGAACCAGTAGAGCACCGTCTTCTCTGGAAGTCCGATCTCCTCAGCAACTCTCAGTCGAACATCGTGCCCCAAGTACTTGTACACGCTGAATACAAGTTCGAGTTGAGCACGCTGCGTGTCCGTCGGTTCAGATCGCTTCTTCCGTCGTGGTTTCAGGACTTTTGTCAGCGTCTCTTCTGGAGTAGGGGGTGGTGGAGGAGTGTTGTCTTGGGATGAGGAGGAGGTTGTTTTCCGTCTACCCCGGACATGCTCATAGGGAGTGTATCGTCTATTACACCGCGTGTCTGATAGAGGGAGAGAGGGTCCAGAAGTGGAGTTGAGAGGGTAGGATGTGTTAGGGGGAGTGAAGTTAGCGTACTCGGAGTGGTTAGGATCAGGGACACAGAAGGAGGGGTCGAGGTTTGTATGCTCGGGACTGTAGGTGGGGTCAGCTGGTTGCTGCAGGAAGGACTCGGCGAAACACTGTCCAAGCAGGTCGGGTTGTACAGGACAGGGGGACAGGAGTTCAACAGTCGGATAGGATGGGGGAGATAGGATAGGTGGAGTAGGGTAGGATGGAATGGTTGAGGGGTCAGAATCAGGTGGAGGGGACGAGCTGTCAAGTGCATAGGGAGGAGGAGGTGGGTAGGAAAGTGGGCTCTGATCAGGAGTGAAGGTACAGGGTGGGGAGAAGTAGGATGGTGGGGTATGCTCAGGAGTCAGGGTGGCGTGGTATGCAGGAGCGAGGAGGGGGGTTGACGGATGGGATGTGGGGAGGTCAGGCTGGCAGGGGAAGAGTGTAGGATGGATAGTATCCAGGGGAGGGAGCGAGGGAACCAAGTAATCGGCGGGTTGCGGGTTGTAGGTGGGGAAGACAAACTCCTGGNTGGGAGCCACTGAAACTGCCTACTAATTTAGTTAAGGGCTTCCGATGGCCGACAACCGATACTATAAGTACTTCTGAATAATTGAGTTGGGAGCTACAGGTGCTTGTTCCTTCATGGTTAGGAGCTACTTAACTACTTAACTTAGCTACTTAACTGCTACTTAGCTTACTTAACTTAGCTACTTAACTGCAGATACTACTTCTCGAGTTTGGAGCTCCGAGCTATCGAAATGGTCGTTACAACTTCTCTACTTCAGAGCTGTTACAGACACCATTTCCAAGGCTAGGAGCTAGCAATATCTCCACCTCGATCCCCGAAGCTTTTAAGGATCAATGGCCGTACTTGAGACGTACCAACTGCCAACTTCACTTTTTGACCATGAACTTCGATGAAAATATCAAGCAGCTATAGTTTACAATCGGAGACCATTCTCATGAGCCAGTATACCAAGTTAGAGGTCAAAATTGGGTCCTATTCAGCTGAATTTGCGATTCAAAATTTTATCTAGATTATCTAGATAATCTAGATAATGGCGAAAAAATTATCTATTTGTCTAGATAAAAGATTTTCAGTAGATAATGGAAACCCTAACCCCCAGTAGTCAGCATTAACTGAAGTTTGTTTTCCGTTCAGGCACTTCGCAAAAGTGGAGTACCTCTGGGTAAGCTAGTCCACATATCGATACCACCACTTGGAGATTATGACGAGGTAAAACATTAGACAATCCAAACTCTGAAACCATGATAGACCACGCATTCACAAATTTAGTTTGTAATTGTGTTGGTCTTATATCATATGAGTTGGTCTAATCTGAGTTTTCCAGGTGCTGAAGGGTGTTGAAGAAGCAGTGATCAAAGAAGGGGGCAGGGAACTGCTGAGAACACAACCCTTTGATGAAAGCGTGATACATCATGTCTACCGAAAGGTTTGGCATTCCGCTCACCCTGTGAGCGTCGAATATTATCACTAACTCACAGACCCTAACTCGCTCATTCACTCACCTCTCTCTTACTCTCACAGTCACACACACAGACCCTTACTTGCATACTCACTCACTCACTGACTCTACCTCACACACTCCCTCACACACTCCCTCACTCACTGACTCTACCTCACATATACACTCACATATTCACTCACTCATTTCGCAGACATTGTTGGCTGTTTCTGATTGGGGTCTAGAGGATCTAGTTTTCGATTTAGTCCTATGGTTTGCCTCTGATTCCCCGATCGAGGCACCATTCGGAAGACTTGTAGAGGAATTCTCAGACCGAAGAGGTGGTAACGGCTGCGTTTTGTCAACACTCAGGTAAACACTAAACAAAGACTGAATCCTCCTTTTAGAAATCTTTGAGTTTCGTTGCTTTGAATTTTAACCTGGATTGATATCCACTATTATAATAGATACAGCACTACACATAATTCTCTGTTGTTTACTGTATCACATGCATTGTTCAGACGGAACCCCATGGCTCTGAACAAGTGGTTCAAGAAGATCTCAACCAACTGGACATGTCTGGTCACGTACTTCACCAACTTCGTCCCCAATTCCCAGCGCGGAATACGGAAGTGTCCGCGATTCCAGCGCCTCACCTCCTCCCTCACCAACCCCGTTACCATGGTGAGGATGTGGTTCCTGCGGAGTATCGGCGAGAGACTAGAGCAGTTCCTGCAGGAATGTTTCCCAGTGGGAGAGCAGGAGAGGGGAACGTCTGTTCATCTCGTATACAAGTCCTCTTCTTCTCTTATCAAGGATGTAGGAGGTGGGTAGATACTAGATATTATATCATCAGCAGTGACATGTATCGCAATCTAAGGAAGAATTGGCGCCTATTAGCTGTGGGCTCCGATCGCAGTGATCTTACAGAAACGAACTTAAATATCATCTCATGTTGTGTATTACATTCCTAACATCCACTACGCCCTCCTCTCTGTAGAGTGTTTCCTCAAGAGACGACTGCCCATCTCGCGTGACTGTGGCGTGTCACATGTCAAGTACGAGGAACGGGAACACCAGCTGGACACGATGTACACGGGGGATCCTCCGCAATCTCTCCTCCGGGACATTCCCACGCTGAAACTCGTGGTGTTCGACACTGAGGTCAGGGACACGTATGCGGTGCTGTTTGGGACACTCGCTCAGCACTTGCCTCTCACTGATAGGGTGTGGAGGGGATGCAAGCTTCTCAATCCAGGTAGATTTTGATAAACTGCCAGATATCTCTAAAAATAATTTCGATCTCCGATTCAATACTAATAGGTTTCGAGATAATCTCCATGATAAAAACATAGGATCGGAGTAATCGGACTCGGCCTTTAATTCATTTCACTTTCAGAAATCCGAATAACCAGGAAGGACTACCGGAAGGATCTAAAGGATTTGGTTGGGGCTGTTTCCCATGTCATGGGGGGAATTTCCTATCCGAATGTTCTAGAGGAGTGGAATGAATACCAGGTACAATGAAACTCCAATATAGGTGGCCCAATCGAAGTTCTGACCAAACTTCTGGATTCATCTGAAAAAACCAAACCTCTCTCACTCCTCAGTCAAGTGACTTCCCCGGTATCGAAAGTTGTACGGATAATGTCGAGATATACTGGGACAGAATCCTCCAGACACGTTCACGCGAGGGGATGCACAAGTTCAGCTCCCTGTCTAAGCTGGTGAAAGTACTCCTGTGCCTTGTGTACAACACATCAGCATCACATGATTGCGGATCACATGACAACAGCCGTAGATTAGCGTATCAGATCACACGGCAGTATCTGGATCTGATTCCCGCTGCCAGAATCACTGATATACCAATCACGGACGAGCTTGTTTCGGTGTACCAGGAGACTTCGAGAAGGTTTGAGGAGGTCTTATTGATTTTCAACCTTATCATATCATTTAGAAACACGTTTTGGCGAAACTTTTCTCGTAAACCAGTAGTTGCCCACTTTTAATCTCACATGATATTAACGATTTAATTTCATTTCTTGGTTAAGGTATCACGACGCTGAACGCATGAATTACGATGCACAAGCGGATTCCCTGTCAGGGAGTAGTGAGGTTGTGGATCTGGGAGGGAACAACTCTGCTTGTATTGGTGCAGCACAGTCAAGATACAGCGAGATCAAGGACATAGAGACCCTTCTTGTGCAAGGTAAGTCTGCAAGGTAAGTCTGCAAGGTAAGTCTGGGGGATGGTGAAATTTGGGAGGAATGGAATTTGCCGGTGGGGTATTTTAGAAGCTGAATCGGGATCAAGAGTCTTCACCCAATCCCCATCCAATCGACCCATGTAATTAAAAATTCTCGCATTCAAATTTGAAACCACCCACAAACGCAGGATTCAGACTGCTGAGTGAAGGACTAGCTTGTGCCAGTGAAGTGAAAGTATCACGTGGAATGTCAGTGATCAAAGAGGGGAGAGGGAGGTTGAGAGAACTGAGAACTCATCTCACAAACAGAGACCACATTCGAGACCTGGATGAGAATAATCGACTACTACTAGCAGGTAGATGGGAGGAGGGAGAGGAGAAAAGACTTGTCATTCTCTTTGTTTATCAAGGGACTGGGGAGGACAATTTTTCTCAAATGACTTTTTAAGGGATGAGAGAAAATTTATTGTGAAATAAGGGTTCCGCTGGGTAAGGAGAGGGTGGCCTGCCTTTCTCAAATTATAAATCTGATAAATACTTATCGTGATATTTTGAAACTTTGATGTCTCTGATCTCATCCTTACTGCAGGTCTGTACGCTGTGGAAAGGAGCAGACAATCGGGTCGAGACTATGATGGTCGGACTAGTCTCAGTATCATCAAGTGGGGTTGTGAGGGGGCGTCTGATCTCAAACTGGATCTGAGAGCAGAATTCGGGGATAGCAGTCTTACCCCATTGGTATGGGTAGCACGTGTGTACAGCTTCCGTTTTTAGGGAACTTTCCTCTTTTCTTTCCCGAATACAAACTCCATTATTTCCCGTTGAAGGCTTTTGCTGAGGAACTATCCAGATAGGTATCCTTTTTTTGGATGGAATTTCCAGCTCCATTCCACAACTCAGTTATCCCAGGATCAGAGCAAGACTGAAGATGGGAGGACAGATACTGGTGAGGATTTGCCAAGAGATTCTGGATGTTCTGGATGTTTCAGGTAAATTATGTGTTCAGTGTGTTGTGTGTCATAAAAAATCCTATTCTGTGTATGAGTTGCATGTCTGGTCGTTACATACGCGAGAAAGTTGCTGAGCAAAATCAAAAATCGAACTCAAAATCTAATAATAAGGTTCGCCGAAAAGTTACTTTCATATCACCCAAAAACTAAGTCCTCATTAGAACCGACAATTGCTACGCCTGAATCCTGATATTATACAGCACGCATTTCCATGAACACGTTCTCGATGAACACGTTCTCCATGAACACGTTCTCCATGATCACTCCCCATGTGCATTCTCTCACGAGCGTGGTATGGGAAGTGCAGGTTGAACATCCAGCTGAAATATAAATCTGATATCAGTAATCAGTATGTGCTGGTAAAATCTGATATCAGTAATCAGTATGTGCTGGTAAAATCTGATATCAGTAATCAGTATGTGCTGGTAAAATGGGGTGAGGGAGAGGCAGAATTTGGGGAATAATGATCCCAATCTCTTGAGTCATTCAATGGGGTTTTGCCCAAGTTTTCATCCCCGTTAGGGCGAGAGAAAACTTTTTATGAAAGCTCCACAGATCTGCTTGTATATATCGACTTACCTCCCTAGCAGTTTGTACTAAGGAGCAGAAACCACAGAACAGCACAGCCACTACATCCCCAACGATAGTACCCTCGATGTTGTACCTAGCTCTCACCTATGTGGGTATCAGGGGGTTTTCATGTCAGTGGAATCAGGGGGAAGCAAGCTTTTCCCGGTAAATAACAGTGACCTGTATTCAGTGGCTCCACCTCTGCAGAGAATCGGTCCGTTATCATGAATCTAGACCAGACTCAGTTCACCGGTCTTCACCAGTTAATGGATAAACCGGTGAAAACACCCGCGCTTATTAATCCTGTGTTTCATAGAGTGTACCCACCCGTTCCCGAGTGATGATGGCACAGTAGATGTTCAGGAGGGGTACCAGGGACACGAGCATGTAGGTGAGCAAATCCTCACCCAGCCCCTCACCTATCTTCCCTGTGGGACAGTATTGGTGAGGTAGTGATCCGGCGACGGTCCCATATTTCCCGCTTGCAGTCTATCGCCGAGGCAGTAATTGATGACAGCGGGGAAATAAACCATAATGTAGTGGAAAACTTTGGTCGCTGTCATAATGCGATTGATAGTTCTGTAGTGAGCGTTTTGGCTCTATATTATTACATGAGAGACATCACAATGAATTGGTTCATATTGGGAGCAACATTGAGACCAGGAAGTATTTGAATTTTGAAAAAACAATTCATCAGATTACTCGCCATTTGCTTAACGAGCCTCAATCGCCTAAACTGACAAATTCCCCTCCGGAAAACTCACCAAAAGTCACACATGGCAAGAAACATGTGAGTAAGCAGAGCCCGATATCATCAAAACAGCCACACAGTCCATGACTCCAGGCTGTGGAGGGCATGACCGCTCCAGCCAGCTGTCCGCCTAGGTTCTGAACAACTTCCATGATTTCCTGCGTTATATGCACTACTACCTGAGATTTCTGTACAAATATGGGATGTAGAGATGTGCAGTTACTAGAGCAGTCCACTGCTCCAAAACTATAATTAATGGTTTTTGTGGTTTCTCGTGTGATGGGTGTGATCATATTATAGGGAAGGCTGTTATCATGAGAAAAATCATAAGGCAGATTCGTACAAGTACAAAGAACTGGAAATCACCAATTGCAATGGTCACTTGAGTGTGATCGCGAAGAAAAACTCACTTGTTATGGCAGTCTTGAGTCTCGATTACACCCGCCTCAATTCACAGTCAGGATAGTGGACAGTGAATATTGTGTAGCGGGACGAAGTAGCGGGATGGTGTGTTTGACTGTCAGGATTCCATGTGTGACATGAACTATCTGGATCTATATGATGTCATAGGATGACCCTGGGATTACCCTGGGATGACCCTGGGATGACCCTTGGTGTCCTGGTGTCTATTGATTCTTCTAGAGGGTGGGCTCATGACTGTTTCCCAATTCCACCGCATTGCCTAGCTCAGTGCTCACCGCTAGGCTTGGTGACTCCCATTTTCACCACTTGGGCACAATTATCCGCCTCCCTTTGATGACGTATTCCTCTGCTTTGGATACACGGTGGTTGTTGACAACAGTAAAAGCAACAGCGTGACGTGTTGCTTGGAACACATCACGCTGTTCTTGTTATCGTTGCTATTAAAACCATGATTGAAAACCGTCACCAAATTTAAACTCACTGCACACGACCAGCAGATATCGCCCCTGGTCGTGCCACTCCTTGCGGTTATCTACAAATATAGCTCCTCGAGTGTGAGCTATATTGTTCTAGAAATACTATATAGTTGATCTAGAAATACTATATAGTTGATCTAGAAATACACTCCCATAGGCGATCTGACACGTGAGGTGTTTTAACAGTGTTTCCACAACGATAGCGATGATGTGATGATTGTGGTTAATAGCAGATATAGAGTTTAAATCATGGTTTGATGATGCTGGTATTGTTCATCTCAGTATTTACAATTGCTAAGTGATCAGTAGTTTCAGTATAATCACTAATCACTGATCAGTATACGGAGGATTATGATAATTACAGTATGGGGTTATGATAATTACAGTAATTATCATAGGGTTATGAAATTGCAGGCAGGGAATTGTTGTCTGATAATAGTACTCCCCTATAGGGCTATATTCAAAGTTCTATAGTAGCTGGTGATATAGCACCTCTCATGAGACACTGTAATTTGTTCTAGACATGGCACTCAATTAGACGTCATTATCTGCGTCACTTTCTCCTACTATATTACGTCCTTGACACCTGTCAGATTCACTTGTATATAATGATAATGACGTATCTCTGCTGTGTTAAACAGCCACACAATATGCAGCTTGATCGAATATGAGCAGGTCTGTGTTTGGGAATTGGGACAGCTAAATAAAACACGGAACCTGCATGACAAGGGAAAATTTCCTGGTTTAAACTATTTCTTGAGAAAATGTCGAGTCTTGGGTACTATTGTTATTGTCAATACTATTGTTTGACAACACAGGATATTAAACTGCACGTCACACGTTTAAAACACGTCATTTCCTGTCATTGATTATCATGTCAAGGACTGAATAATCATGTCTGATTTCTCTCCCCGAGAATAGGTATTCTGCAATTCCAGAAGGCCAAACACATCTCCCCTCACTCCTTCCCTCTATGTAGAGTCTTGAGATCACTATAACTATTCAAGTACAGGATGGCTAATAGTGCCACCCCTATTAACAGATCATAATGATGATGTCAATGACCAATGACCATATTGATCATGGTGACGTCACAGAGCTAGAACACGATCACTTAGCATTTCATACTGCCCTGGGGCATGATTTGAAGACTACAGTCGAGGGATTTAAGGTCAATACTCAATGACTATTCATTGATAGATATTAGAACTGTGTAAATGACCACATTGTCAATGACTCATGTCAATGGTATACCGGATATTGAACTGTGTATTCTGACGTTCACACTAGTGACGTCTACCGATAGATAGTGACGTCAGAACTTTTGTAGAATACTGGAAACTGTTTTCGTGCATTATATGACGTTAGAAGAAAGTAACACGAGTAGATCCCAACTTCTGGGAGGAAATCGTCGCTGGACAGTGCAGACCGAAAATCAAAAACGATAGGAGCATTCGTAAAAAAGTCGTTAATTTTTCCAATGGTGTGAAGTGTGAACACATGCCATCACCAATATTGCGCCATATTCTCTAACAACCAGTTCACAATGACCTTCAACTTTCGTATTCTTCTGATTGATCATAATAATCAACAGGTGATAAGGTCTAACTGGGAGATGATCATGTCTACAGTGTAGAGTGTACAGCATCTGTCTATGTTCCCATTGTACAGGGGATGCAGACACTAATGAGACAGTTAATGAGTTCCTGACTCACTCATTAGCAATCTTCTCCTACTCCTGCACTTGAGTGCTAGGTATATCATGGTCCCCGCTATAATAGTCATTGGTGTGCTAATGCTATTTGTGATGATGTAGAATATCTGCAAGTCTCTGCTAGATATACTCCACAGTAGATATAGACCATGATAGTAGCTCTGTCTCCAGATATCAAACAACATGATACATTAGCTGCAGCAACGTTGCAGGGAATTTCTCACGATAACACGATCTGTTATCGGATTATAGGATACCTAATTGAACTATCTGATTATGGGGTACCTAATTTACCTATCTAATTAGATTCAGTTCGCTGATTGGGTCATCGGCATTACTATGAGTATCATCTACTCCGATGTCAGCTCTTCGAGAATCCAGAAACTGCGCGAAGTTAGGAGATTCTAGAGCAATCTAGATCTAGATCCTCTTGTTACAGATTGAACTGCAATTCCCTGCAAATTTACCCGAAGATGAGCACATGGCTTCCCTTACAGTACGTGGTCCAGGGACCAATTCCTGAGGAAACAATAGAACCGAGACATGTGTGTCATGATACGTCACACATACGAATCTGTTTAAACTCCCCCCCATGCATTGGGCACTGTAACACTGACACTGTCATATCCAATAATATATGTGCTCAAGTACCGAGTTGTGCAAAATAATTCCCTGAAGAATATAATACGGATAATATTAGCAGTATGACACATATATCAGTCGTCTTGAGACTCATGTTTTTACGAAAATATTGTCTCTCCGAAAAAACAACACTTTGTCATTGCTGTGACGCGTGTTGGGCTATATTAATCGCCACCAATGCGACGACTGATATGTCACCTCATGCATAGTTCGTCTTCGAAAATAGAAAATATACTTCATAAATATCAATGAAGATGAAAATTAATTGTTATTTTTCTGAATTTTCAAATAACTGGTTGCACCCTCATCAATTGACAATTTAGGAACAAAATTAAGAAGCCTTGTTTAGGCACCTGCAGATTCCCTAGCAAAACCCTTGTGCCAAAAAACGTCAATCAGTCGTAATAACCTCCATCATTCCCAAACTTCAATAAGATATGTTTTTCCTTTCCCATAATATGCTGCCCGACATGATTCCAATCACTGATCTCTGCGTACACTCCCACACTCCCCCTTCCCCATGTGAGGACAGGTGCAGCAGTTACCCTCTTGGCGATATACACTCCCACTGAGTTCATGACAGGAGACGGGGGAGGGGTAACCCAGCTACTCTGGGAGTAATCCTGTCCCCCCTCCCCCCACACACACACATTGTACGGCGCCCTTGAAAAGTGTGAAATTGTTGTCCCTTCATGGTGCCAGGAAAAATTAGTGATTACGATACATTGCGAATCACGGCCCACATTTCAAATGGTGTCACACAGGAGGGTCACGCATCAAATGATTTTCCCTGTATACAATATTGCATTCCTAGCTGTCTGCAGCACACAGCTCCATGATATATCCTCCAATGAAAAATGAATATGTGGTCTTGCTGCAATATGGTAATCCTCGTATTATCACCTGATTAAATTAGGAGTTTCCCCGTTTCCTTCCACCCCCTCACTCCCCCTACCCCTCACTCCCCCTCACTCCTCCCCTTCACTTCTCGCCCTCACTCCCCCTCCCTCCTCCATCTCCCCCTTCCCATTCCTATCGTTTCTCCCCCTCCTCCGTTCCCACTCCTGCCCCTATCAGCCCATCTTTCATTCGATAATTGTGAACTCTAATCTGAAGTACTTCTAACCGACTCAAGGACAGAACATTAGCCATTAGAAATGAAATCACAGTACCCCACACGTCAAATATTATATTGAGTTAGAGGGAAGCGTGGTGCCGCAAGGAACAGCTTTGTAGCGGCTTTTTTACAGTCGCAAAGTTGACTGTCTACTGGAAAACAGCACCGTATTTCCAAGATAAAGTGGGTATTGGGTAAAACGGATTTTATTTTCGTTTTACTCCCTCTTGCAAATATTTTACCGAAAAAACGGTTGATAATGTTCCAAACAGGACTTAGTTAAGATGAAGATTGAAATAGGAAGCTGTGAATTGTAAATGAAAAACTAGAAAATTGAAATATCATACAGAAAATTCGGCTAAATAAAACTTAAATAAATCAAATTATGAAAGATCCGTATTGTACGGCAAATATACATCGAGATTGCAAACTCATTTGCATCTGCAGCAAATGAAAATATAAAGCACAGCATGATCGGTATAAAAGCAAAATAATGGCGTAACATTTTGTCTTTCTTTTGGCGAAGTTTCCCACTTCGAGCTGGTTGGGGATCTTATATACATAGCTCACATGATGGCATATAGTTCATGTCCGATAGATTGAGTACACTGGTAGGTTGAGTACGCAGATCGAGTACTCAATCCTGGCAGATAGCTTGGCAGATTGAGTACTCAGTACTCACTCACAGATATTGTGTTCAGCTATGGCATGTGCTGCGCAGCACAAGCTCTCTTTCTCTCTAATCCTATCGTAGGAGTAGGCGCAGTAGTGCGTAGTTCGCATCATCATGTACACACTGAGTAGTGAGTACATCTTGAGTAGTGAGTACATGAGTGCTGATCAGTCTCTTTCTTTCTGGCGAGTGGCGGAGTTTGACTGTTGACGATTCCTATCAGTTGTGTCCTAATAAATCTCCTAGAATTTCTAGATCCTCCTAGAGCATGGTTCTGAACCACCGCAAAACAAATTCATTCTCTCATCCCTCAAATTGTCTGTCTATGAAGGAAGAGAAGAAGGGGGCAGGATGGTCGTTTCATCTCTCTTCATCACTCTATCACCACGATTTACTTGGTGTCTCTATAAATAGTTCTCTGCCCAGTGTTGGGCTATGCTCGCGAACTGGTTAGGTGTCTCCAATTCGTTCCAGAACCTTCATAAACTTCCTTCGGACTTGCTCGTTTTTGTAGTTGTCTTGCACTGAAAGGAATACAAACTTTAGTTTCATTATTTTCCAAACAATGTCGCTTTAACTTTGTGCTGGATGAATTAGTGAACACTATTAGTGAACTGTAGCCAGCTTTTCCAGAATAAAGTTATGATCGGAACTACACTTACATAACAAGTTTGTAGATCGCTGAAGAACGTCCTCAAGTCTGTAGATATCATCAGAAAGGGAGGAAACTTTGTCCTCCAAGTTGTCAATTTTCTCCAGAAGCTCAGAGTTGCTTCCCTCTGTGAAGGATAGAATCATGTGATGATGGTCAATAACGTATATCTAGTAATATCTGCCTGTTCAATAAATTCTCTGAGAATTGGGAACAGTTTCGTCACGTGTTGATACAGTTTGTTCTATCTGCTACAGTTGCATGTGAACTTACCAGAATATTCAGCTGCCTCATCGTCTAGCCCAAAGTCCATGATATTGTTGTCCGTGTACGCATTGTTGGGATGATTTACCAAACTGAATGTTGTAACTCTCACTGACTCATCATCGAAAATATCGAGGAAGTTGTCCCCACTCATCACGACACAGGACACGAGGCCGGCATATTCCCCACATACCTCCCAGACACCACTTCGAGCCTGAGGAAATGACCGGGTCGTTAAATATCTGTCCCCTTCAATCATGTGTTGACACTGCACGTATGTGTGATTCTCTCAGCTTTTCTGCACTATGATTTTTTACATACATCCAAATGCAATGCTCACCTCAATGTATGTGGAAGCGGACACGATAGAATTCTCAGCAGAAGTGAAGCTCTTCCTGCCACTGGTAAAAGTGAGGCATCTCTCATCTTTACAAACTCTCAGCTTTGGTCCTGAGAAGGTGAAGTGTGATTATAACCTTGCGTTTTATTCCTCGAATCGAGTTTTTTGCAGATTTCATGAAAATTTGTCGTGAATTTAGATCATGTACTCACTCATATCAAGGAAATCTGAAGATTGATCCGCCTGCATGTACTCCCTCCTTGCTCTTGTTTCCTCAATTCTAGATTTGACACATCGACACCTCGGTCCGTCGGTAGCTTGTCGTTTCATCATTCCGGCATTCTTCTTCTTCCTTCTCCTCAAATACTTGTTTCTCTTGCCCGGCTGCAAAGTTATACTCGGTGAAAACCCCTATTGGATGTGTTGTCATGGTAACACATGGTGACACGCGGCTCTGTGATTGGTTGTATACATGTCACGTGTGTTATTATACTCACATTGATGCATCCACGAGGGAGGTCCTGGTCAGCTCTGAGTTTCCTGTTGTTACAGCTCATTTCGCGGAGAGAGGTGGGCAGCCCGTAGATACTGATGATTTCCCTCTCCGTGGCGGGCAGGGGGAGCTGTCCCGCAACAGAATAGTCCGTGTACCAACAACAACTCACGTACAGGACCAGGACCCTGCAGGAGGGAGGATTATTAATGGGGGTAGTGTGGGGTTTGGGTAATAATGGGGCACAGTGTGGGGTTTGGGTGATAATGGGGCACAGTGTGGGACCAGGACCCTGCAGGGAGGAGGGGGAATTATAGGGTACAGTGCTCAGAGGGAGTGGGCACTGGGCTTGCTTTAGCAGAATGAGGGGGGAGAGGGATAATAAATGAGAGGATGGGGGTGGGGTTTGGGTAATAATGGGGCACAATGTGGGGGCGTGGGCTTGCTATCACTGATCATGTAGCGGAGTGAGGAATGAGAGAGGTTGTAGCACTGGTTCACTCACTGGTTCACTCACCCCTTTAGGAATCTGAGTAGTCGATTACATGTCTTTTCCGTCTCTCTTCGTGTATCCATTTATGTATCGCTAAGAAACATGTTGTGGTTAATATAAACAGCGTTCATTAAAAAGTAAAAACTGTACGGAAAAAGTAACCTTTTGTGCCATGAAGCAGTGGCAGTAAAAACTAGTGATGGGAACTGAGTCAATAGGGGCTCAAGACCCGTATATATATATGGCGTGACTTGGAAACCTATACTTGACTAGATTTCCACTTTCCACTAATTTACACCGTGGCATATATTGCCTCACATACCCGCCCCCACAGTATCCCAGTGCCCCGCGCCGCGCGCAGCCCTTATCTGCAGTAACTGATAACTTTTTCCTGGTGTTTAAATTACAAATCCGAGTTTAACATCGCACACTTTAAGTTTATTAACTGGTTCACTCTTCATGTAATTGCTAATTTAATTTGCTAGAATTATGACAGAAGTGCAAAACGCACAGACTCATGGGATGCGGTTTTTCATCACCCTGCCAAAAACACCCGATTATTACCGCTCAATATGATAGGTTTACATGTATTTGTGATAACAATCTGTTTCTAGCTAAGGTTTCCCCCTTCGTTTTGACGTCACATTCACGAGACATGGCGAAAATGACGTCACAGAATCCATCACGAGTGGGGACGCGTGTTTTTTGCGTGATACCCCACTCTAGGTCTTCAACTGTGACTCGTCATGTGACAGAATATTGCCTCTCTTTTACTTCTACTTCAATCCGTTAATCCGTTATATAGACCCAGATTCATGGCTGAAATCTGCAAGTTGGCGTGATGGAGCGTAACCGGAAACAAATTGATCAGAGTTGACCCAATACAGATCCTAGAATCGATGAGCAGTGAACACATCATATCAAGTACCAAACAAGACAACGCTGATATCAAAACAAAATGCGATAACTGGTGCACTGATGCGAACTGCGGTGCATTACTACCCGTGGAGCACTGCTGCAGCGCGCAACTTGGGGTGCGTGATATTGTGAAAGAGGGACCGCTCCGCACTCTAAAATGGGATCACTATAATATCAATCAACCATGACGTAATGTAAACAGTCACTGTACGATATCTATAATCTTTCCGTGGGAGGGTGATGTAGTACGGTCCAATAGCGTCACATAGCGGCGCATAGAGGCACATAGCGGTCACATAGCGGCAGGGAAAGGCAAGGCTACATAGTGGCTATGGCGTAGCCGCAGGAAATGGCTCTGTATTGTGGACTGACTAGAAATGGAAGTTCGAGTGCACTCACTTCTACTAGAAATGAGTGATAGATGCACTCACTTCTACTAGAAATGAGTGATAGATGCACTCACTCACTCCTACTAGAAATGAGTGATGACTGCACTCACTCCTACTAGAAATTAGTGATGACTGCACTCACTGATCGTACTAGAAATGAGTGATAGATGCACTCCTGGGTCTTGATTCAGATGATTGATCGACCAAGTCTGCTACTGAAGTGTGGCAAACACTGGTGTATTAATAGCCCATCACTTCAAAGTGAGTAATTGGTGAGACGAAGGGCAGTTAACCGAATTGGAAGGAGACAAGTCCGTTAATAAATTCGGCGTTTTCTCTCATTTGAAATTCGATTGTTCTGCTAGAAGAGAGTGTTTGTGTGTGTTTGTGTTTGTGTGTGTGTGTGTGTGTGTTTGTGTGTGTGTGTGTGCAGTGTACTC
>CAMPET010000277.1:38968-74001 GCA_946803715.1 Beroe ovata
TGTGTGTGTGTGTGTGTGTGTCTGTCCCTATGTCCCAGAGTGAACCACGATGGAAGTGCGTCAAACCCGGAATACGGGGTTTTCTGAGTTGCCGCGGTCTGAGGAAAGGTGCGTTTCCCCACCTGATTGTTGGATAGCTCGCTACTGGATGAAAGTAGCGTAGTTACCATAGCAACTATATTCCTATCTCACGCCGATAGCCCATCCATCTCTGTATATATCAGTGTAAATAGCCTCAGATCTAGGAGGCACTGTATTCACGCAAGCTGGGCGTGGCAGCAGGAGTAGCAGGCTAGGGTGGCCCTGCCTCCCCACCCAGCAGAAATGAGGACGAAAATGCAGGATTGGGTTTCATAAGCAGGGAATATAATGTATGACCTGAATCGTATATTCATATGAGCAATGGTTGGACTCAGATTCGATCATTTCTCATGTTTTCCGATGAAAGAAGCTCTCAATAGAATCGTACCTATAGAATTGTACCACTATGGTAAAATTAGAGATCTAATGAGGTAAAACTGGGGATGATGTAAGTTGTAATAAAGTTATTCCTTGATTATGGGAGAGAGAGAGGGAAAGTCGTCATTTCCCGCTAATTTTGGATAAATTGCCACAATAAGAAAAATAGAATAACAAAAAAGAACCCCGCGAAAATTACGATCATGTCTTTCTGGTAAGTCTAACGACTATTGATTACTGCAAAAGGAAGCGCGCACTTTATATCACGTTTTTCAACTCTATTTAAAACTCTGCAAATTGTAACAATTCAGACAATGTAGTGCTCGATTCACAGAATCACTGCAGTAGGGGAGCAGATCAAAAATAGAGCGTTGCTTGCTTCCAGCCACTACTACCATGTTAAATAGTGGCGCTTTGCAGTACTACGCGTCTGCACATTGTTTGAGTCGCCATAACAAAAACAAAAGGTTGTGATTCAATAGTCTCTTATTTATAGTTCACTGCGCTGCTACGAGACGACTGGAAATCTTTTGAGGGGGTGTTAAAATTCCGACACTAATTGTATGAAATCCTTGATGAGGTGTCAGTATATCTTTAAACACGGCTCGCTAGAAATTAGAGCAATGCAGCGGGTACCCAAACCTCCTGATAGTTCGCAGGTTTCTCTTGATGACGTAGTGAAACGTATAGATATAGATGTCCCAATGGAAGGCCTTATAGGGTATTAGCATATGTACAAGATATGACCAATAATATATATGTGGACCAAGGATCGACCGGGATCGCTTTTTCANTGTTTAAAAGAAGAATCAGGTGATTAATGTTAGCACTGCAACGAGACACGGAGAAAAAGACGGGGGAAATTTAGGGGGATACCGATGGGGGGGGGTTACTGTGGGGACCGTAGTGATCCTCTATTTCCCAGAAAAGAGGCATGTGACATAGCTGTCACGCGTTATGACAGCTGTAAAACTGAGTCAAATATACAGATCTGTGGAAAGGAAAGTGATTGTCAGCTTTTGAATTGAACAGGTCGCGCAGGCCTAGTTCTGATTATGATCATCAACCACAGAGCATGAATCATCAGCTGCAGCCAGCCACCCCTGCATCTTGATAAGTAGGAGGACCCTGCAGACACAATGATGATGTGTGAAACGGAAACGAAAGTGATGTCATTCGACTGATGAGCACTGAACAGGATGAGTCATTGAGTCATCATCATATGATTTCTATGTGGGAACTATTTTAGACTCCCTCCATGTGGGGACTAAAGTAGTAGGGAGTTCACGCAATCTAAGTGATCATTCATCGTCGGTTCATGCGGTTCTGCGAATTATGACATGGCAATTGGCAAATGCAATAAAACTCTTCCAGAACTATGTTCAGTGATGGACAAATTGGCACTGCCTGCAGTGATAACACACACACACACACACGATTTGGTCAGGGTCCAAATATAATCACGGGTTCAGTCATCACAGATGATGACCAAAGCTTGTCTGATTACCGTGCGAACTAAATGAAGCTGGAGAATCCGCCAAAAAGTCCACGACTGCCATGCTAGGGTCATGGTTAAAAAAATAAGAATAGAAAAAGTAAAAATACTATCGATTAAACTAACAACATGTTCGGCACTATAAGTTATGGCGTTATAAATGATATGAGAAAAACTAAGGATTATAAGTGAAGTCGGGTCTGAACCGCGCTCGCGCTGTGGGTAAATATAATCCCGTCTGAATTATGTCACATCGCATAATCTCACGTTTCAATGTACCTTGCCATGATATGGACTGTATAATAATTAGCATGGTACTGAGGTAATTAAGACACAATATGTTAATTGATTACAACATACCAAGTCTAGACACGGCCGATAGGGAAAGCGAGTGTGAGAAATTGGTCGAATAAACTCTGCGATCGAGCGAGTGCAGCGTTTTTTCTCTCAGCAAGAGATGGACGGGACAAATTGCACTGAGTGATTGGGTGATTGAATCAAGTGATAAAGTTACCATCTCTCTCTCTCTCGCATGTCACATTTGCACCTCTGTTCCTTGACCCGCTCCTGACTCATGACTGACAAGTGCTGTCCGCTGCTTTTATAGTCTGTAGTAGACAGACACACTGCTTGTGTTTGTGTGTGTGTGTGT
This sequence comes from Beroe ovata, assembly GCA_946803715.1. NCBI lineage: Eukaryota > Metazoa > Ctenophora > Nuda > Beroida > Beroidae > Beroe > Beroe ovata. The sequence continues at coordinate 41,575 of CAMPET010000277.1, forward strand.
GTGTTTGTTTGTTTGTGTTTGTGTTTGTCCTATCATAGTCTGCGGTGCTTGGTAAAACTACTACTGTCTGCTGCAAACAATTCTCATTCAGTATTATGTCCTGATATTCTGATCATATATTTGCAAAATTTGTGCTTCTGCAGCTGCTAGATCAAATATTGATAGCAGACGTCCAAATGAGTCCCAATGATGAATAAAGCGAATTTATTCCTATAGGATTTGTAAATATTCCTTTCCCCAGTACCCAATACCACTATAATATTGATCATAAACCTATCAAATGGGAACTTGCTGAACCTGGGCTGATCAAAGAGAAGGGATATGAGGGTATTGGATCAGAGTGAGAGTGAGTTTAACACAGCAGCAGTCCTCACTGAACTTGCATCAGTAAACTGCCCGCTCACGTTTTGCATTCCCGGTAAAAACAGTGCGCAAAACGCGCTGTCTATCATGCGATGGAAAACTAACTTTTGGTGCCGCGTGATGGAATTGAGTCCCTCTCTCTCATTAGCTCCCTTTGCTCGATAGTAATAGAGTTTTTGTAAAATAATAGAGAAATGCTGAAAAGGAGAAATAAACCGCAGTAAACATAGTTTAAAAGAATAAATATTTGAATGTCAACGTGGCAAAAAATGTTGGGATGATAATTAGACACTTGTGTTTATCAAAAAAATCAACGAGCGGTTCTACTGAACCCCGGTGTTTAAAATGCCCCCCCAAAGTCGTACGATTTTTAACTGGTGAAAGAGAGAGAGGGGGGAATATCCCCTTATCGGAGGTAGGAAACCTGACAAAGCGCACCTGACCTGGTGCTCCAGTACCACTGGGGTGCATGGTACCATATGAGGGGGGGGGGTGAGATGGGCATCCCCTGCTATCTCTATACCTAGAGGTATAATATGGCATTGACAATACCTCGACATCAGGATTCGACATGAGCGGAAAATGATGATGACATGATGCCTCCTTTTATCCAGAGTGTACACCATCATATTCGAATATTGTCTAGGCTTCGTGAAGAAACGCATAATCTCATTACGGGGTGTCAATGCAACTTGGTTCACAGTTCCCTCCCCACATTTCACAAGATTTGTAAGGTTTTGCCAAATTGTGATAACCCTGATGATGGTGGTAGACAGCAAAATTGGAATTTTTGGTGGCGCTCCTACCTTGGTTTATCACTCTGTTTCACGTCTTTAATCACTACAGAATGTGTGATGAAATGTGTGAAATTAGGAACGAATGTGTGATCAATGGGGGCAGGCGTGGTGTGCGACAATCATCGTACCTCAACTGCGATATGAAATGAACGTGGAATTTTGGCGATCTCCCCCTCTTTAAATAGGCATCAAAGATTACCGCTTGCTGCCATCTAGGCGCTAACATTATTGTGGGAAAAAGCTTTTAAAAAGTTATTAAAATCGATAAAGTCAACACTTGCTGCTGACACGTTTTTGAAATCAATAGCCATTCTTGAATTGTAGCAATTCGGCGTGTGATTTCGAGAGGTGAAGGAAGGTGGAATAGAATGATAGTAACCGCCATTTCGGTGCCGTCTATTTTCCATCCCGGGACACGAGAAACTAAAGTCAAATTTTATCCCCTGCAACACAGCTCGGTTGTGCTGCGGAGGGCTGAACCCTGTTTCCATGGTAATGACATGATCCCTGAACACCCATTCATCCCATGGCGTCCCTAACAACCCAGGATCGCTGGCATGGAACCATCTCGCATTCTCGCACCATCCCACTGTTATCCCGTCATCCGTCATAGTAGCGGTTTTGATCGATGAGTTTAAACTCGGGTATATTTGAAAACAATGTTTGAAAAAGTGGGTGCCCCCGGTGCGTTTAGCTTGGTGGCACCTTGCGTAACTACAGCAGTAAAACGTAGATAGCACGCACGTGCGCATTGCTGTAAATTGCACGTGGCTTCGCGCGCCACCCTGATACGATTCCAGATTCGTGATGGTTCTTTTTTCGTAACAATGACATACGGTATTGTGATATGTGATGGTTGCGTGATTTGGACTTATTCAACAGTCCGATCAGCGGCGGGTTTATATTTAGAACTAGACGTTCTCATGCTAGAATAGATATTCTCGAAAGTTGAGAAGAATCGTGCGCCACAACAGTGCGAGAATATCTTGTAGCTAGGCAGTGGCATATTGTCTCTACCACATGAAAGAGTCTCGGGTTAAAAACGTGCTCTCAATATAAACTGTTCGAGATTTTCTATTCTTGGAAATTCTGCTTTTGAAAATAAGGAATCCATGTTTTGCGAACGGTGCTACTCGCGTGTGCATTTTGACTTTCAGAAGTCTAAGAAACATTAACAAGGAGATCCAGGGATTGTTTACTTATGCAACTACAATGACAAACACGAAAATAGCTATTTACTTGAGGTCGGTCATACTGCGTCCCTCAGACCCAACTCAGTCAAACACTAAGTGGCAGTGATGAGTGACCGTCATTCGATTTCAAATTTTGCCTTTTATTTAGTTTCTCAATTGCAATATCAGGAATATACTAACAATTGTACTTTTAACAGGGATTAAGAATGTAAAGTGGGGAGGTACTGAAGACGGGGCGGGATTGCGGGAGGCACCGTAGCACAATCCAAAATCTGGACCCATCTGCGTGACCCAACCTGCCACGACTTTCATGTCAATTTCAGATCACTGAGTAGAATAGGGGGCGCGCACCGTGTTCACACTTGGTAATCGCCAGTGTTGGATTTGGAAAATTGGAACAAAACTGTGCAGCGGACAGATTGATATTGGACGTTATTGAGAATGAGATATTGGACGTTATAAGATTTCACGACCTTTATGATTTGATTACGATTTTGTTTCAGTTTTCATTTTCGAGTTTAGCTTTAGCAATAGTTAAAAATGAAAGGTAACACTTGCAGTTTTTAGTGTTCATGTTACGTGGTGTTGTAGTATTGATATTATCATGATTGTTGCTCAAATTGAAAAGGACAGCAAAGAGATGTTCATGTAGAGATATATGATAGGAACCTATCGACGATGTTAACGATGTTCATGTTATAACCCTCTGATTGTGAGCTTTGTTAAAGCTGGTATTACGTTGGCAAAACGCACTCTTTCTTGTGCTCTCTACTTCAGCAGACGCGCACGCATGCGCAGTGCCATGCTATTGCTATGAGTATCGCGCGCGCTTGAGCCGCGCACCCTAAATGCTGACAATTTGAATCATCCGCTGTGCGCGTTGATGAGCATTGGGCGCGCCTGAGCCGCGCACCCTAAATGCTGATAATTTCAATCATACGCTGCGCGCGTCGCAACCGAAAGGCGGTTATGATAAAAATGCCTCTAGCTTAGTTACTGCAACTGATACTGCAACTGATAATGCTGAATCCTATAGTGCTACGCTTCGAAATTGAAAAAAGATGGACACTGCAGTTTGAAATGGAATTCAAAAATAGAATAACCCGATTTCAGTACAGTTACACTTTATCGCAATATCAATGAAGCTTTCAGTGGGGATATACAGAGAGTGGACGATGGGAAACACTGGGCAGATATACATTGGGCAGATAAAGTGGACATTACCTTGATCCAAAATCTAATAAATGGAAGGGGAATGATTTAAAATTTAAAGGGAATTGTAGCAGTCCTCATGACAAAACACATAAATCTCGTCTCATTTCCATATTGAGAGAACTGGTAAATGTTGAATCTCTCGAAAAAACTGCAAGTATTATTATCAACAAATGACACCAGTCGTCCACATAGCAGCTATCAGTAATGTGGTGATTTTGAACTGTTACGGGAAGTTCAATTTCCCCAAAACACGATATTCCTCAATTTCTTATCTCGTTGTAACAGCGATAGTCTCATAATTCCCTTTCGCCAAAGCGTCATAGCCGGAAAGTTACATTCTTCTTTTAAATTGCACAAAATAAATACACAATACACAGCTGTTTATTCAAATAGTCGAAAGTGTACCTAGTAGATCAGTCGTATCAAATATGTTATGGCACAATCACTTTTTCACGGAATTTCATGATTGATCTCGTTCATACAATTTTACTAGGTTAATAATTGGAGGCTGTAGTTATAAAAGTTCCCAAAGTATAACCGCCTAAAATACAATTCCACATTATAAACACTGTGTGTACATGAGTTGTAGTGATGAGGTTAGAATTCTTTTTAGGAGGTATATCTAGCAGTTAACTAGCCTGCTTAAGTCGGTTGGTCTGTCCTGCAGCCTAATAAGAAAGCAGGGCGGAATAAGTGAGTGAGTGAGGATAAAAGAATGGGAGTTTACAACATATCTGACTGGATATTTTGGATCCTATTTGGTGGGAGCAGCACGGATTTGTCTTCACAGAACGTCAGAGAGGAAGCGGGCATCACCATTCAAAATCGGCAGTCGCCATTTCTATAGCCCACAGGAATTTCTCTCGCTGCGTCTTGTTGTACACTTTCTCAATGGGAACGTTAAACTTCTTACACCTGACAATGGAATATATCAACATTTCCAGCAATCAAACATCATGAAAACACCCTGAGAGTCGGGGAATCGCAGCTGTAATCTGACAAACTGTGAGTAGAATCGGGTTTCCAACTGTTTACAAGGAGAGACATTCTTCCATCAGTTAGTTTAATAATCTCGAGTAATTATCGAGTAATTAATGTCGAGTGATAATCGAGTACTCACCAGGCAACAGAAATCCGCGGATCGAGGTAGTTGAGCTTGCTCGTGCCCAGAGCAATTGTCTTGTTCTCCTCCTTATCCGTCTCCTTGACTTGGATCTTGAGGAGAGCCTCGTTGAGTCGCTCCATCTTCCGCTTTTCAATCTCGTACCTCCTGAGAGCGGAGACATTGGGAACAGCACAAACTACCATACACACAGATTGAGGGAGTATTGTTAGATTCAGAGATGAATTGATGAGGGCGTAGGGAGGGGATGAAAAATATTAGGATCGATCTTGAGTTTAGCAAGATAGTAAGGTAGAATAAGTGGGTGAAGAAAGGGGATTTGGGTGGAAACGGGAGGCGACGAGCAGTATACTAACTTTTTGGCTTTGTCATCTTTACGGTGGTCTCGGTAGTAATTCTTAGCCTGCTTGTACACGGCTTTCTGCTTCAGAACCTCTTCCTTCTTCGCTTCCTTCTGAGCTTGGAGATTCTCCATTTGCTTGTCAAAGGCTTTAGGAACAGAACGCTGTAATGGGAATTCACCGATCAACAAGAAATGTTCGTAAACCATTGAATATCAGATCGTATAGATGAGATTGAGCAGAGGAATTGGTGAATACTTTAGCCTGAGACTGAACAGACGGTCACACCAGACAGTGCAACCGTGCTACTGTAGGGTACTGTAACAACTTGACACTTACCTGATGGTTACAAAGGACGGCAACTGCCCGATTAGCACGGTTGTACGTCAGCACAAGGTTCAGAATGTCACTCTTTTCATCGGTCTGTTCCTTGAGTTGCTGCTGAAGTGTAAACGAGGCATTGTATGTACGGAACACCTTGGCAGTAAGTCCATCCATAAGGGAGCCTGGGATGAAGTCATGATAGGGAGTGGCGTGGAATTGTTTAGTGTATACTCAGAAATTCTATCTTAAATACATGATGCGTATTAACATTTCTCATGATACGACAGAATTAGTTCTGTTTGTCGAGCTAACTTTAAAAGAACACTCACTGAGGTACTCATTCATTTTCTGAGTGTTGAGACGATCAAACAGGTCGTCTGAAGGGTCCTTGTCTCTGATGAATATTCGCAGGTTCTTGAACACGCGTTTGTTGACCGCCACCCAGTTCTGGTACCGGATTGAATCTTTACCCAGGAAATCAAATTCTACGACATTCTCCTTGTCCTCCCAAGTTTCGTGAAGTTCTGATAAGAGAGTATTATGGGAGTTGTGTTGAAAAGAAGAGTGAAGAAATGGATATTTGAGATGGGGTTTGTCTTTCATGAATCAGCGCTCAAAATTACCTAGGAAACGATGAACAAGGGATAGAAATTGAGCTATAAAACCCCAGAGACCCTTATCTGACCCCTTATTTCACAAAACTGACATAGCGCGTGGTCACAGAGCATTCCGGCCTCGAAAAATGGAATCAGTGCTCAAATTTACCTAGAAAACGATGAACAGAGGATAGAAAGTAAGCTAGCAAACGCCAGAGACCCTTATCTGACCCCTTATTTCACAGAACTGACATAGGGCGTAGTCCCAGGGCATCCCGACCTCGAAAAATGAAATCAGTGCTCAAAATTACCTAGAAAACGATGAGCTGTGGATAAAAATAGAGTTAGAAGCCCCAGAGACCCTTATCTGACCCCTTATTTAACAGAACTGACATAGGGTGTGGTCACAGAGCATTCCGGTCTCGAAAAATGAAATCAGCGCTCAAATATAACGAGTAAACGATGATAAGGGGATAGAAAGTGACTGCCAAATGCCAGGGACCCTTATCGGACCCCTTATTTGACAGAACTGGCGTAGGGTGAAGTCACAGAGCATTGAGACCTCAAAAAATGGAATCAGCGCACAAAATTCATTAGGAAATGATGATTTATAAAAATTGAATAGGCGTAGTAAGTAGACGTCTGAGACCCTTATCTGACCCCTTATTTGACCTAAACTTGCATAGGAGTTGGTCACAGAGCCTTCGAACCTCGAAAAATTGAATCAGCGCTCAAAACTGCATAGGAAATGATGATTTAGTTATGGAAATTAAATAGACGTACTAAGTCGACGTCTGAGCCCCTTATCTGACCCCTTATTTGACGTTCACTTGCATAGGTGTTGGTGACAGAGCCTTCGGACCTCGAAAAATGGAATCAGCGCTCAAAATTGCATGGGAAATGATGATTTAGTTATTAAAATCAAGTGGACGTAGTGAGTATACGATTGAGACCCTTATCTGACCCCCTTATTAGGCATACACTTGCATAGGTGTTGGTCACAGAGCCTTCGGACCTCGAAAAATNTTTATTGATTTGAAAGCCATGGAAGCACACTTAGATGACGGGCAATCTTAGGTTTTAAGGTATTTCAAACTCTGTGATTTGCAATCCGGAATGCCATCCCTTGGACATAATTAGATGATTATATAGTGTATCCTCCTCCCAAATTTGTGAACATCCCTCACTTATGCGCATCCAGGAAGTCCATATGAGCATCCAGGAAGTCCATGTTGTTTGAGGACAATGGAGCACTCAAATTATCCTCCATCATACAAAACTACTAACTCAGTCTTCTCCCATGACATATTGTTTATATGCGACTGCCCGAGTCTATTATTGCACCCCCTGAGACATCCCTACCTACCCTACGGAACCCAATGATCCATGGCTCCGGCATGACTCCCTTGTCAAAGCGCTCTTGCCTTGTTCAGCGTGTTTTCAGCTGTGGTTGGTGTGGGCTTGTCCTACTATAAGTACTAGCTTTTTATAGTACTAGCTGTCTTAGACTTTGCCGGCATGCCGGGCTTTTGTCAGCTTTTGTATTGCATGTTTGATAAACGGATTGCATCATGACGTGAGGATCGTTGGACCGCTATCATTTGCAATCTTGCTCCTCATGTCAGCTTCTGATGACAACTGTGATATAGTATCGGGTACGTACGTGACATAATAAGCCACTTAGAATGATAAGCTATGTGTGATCAACACGGGGGAGTCGCAGTGCTTACTGCTCACAATAACCATGAAACCTGCGACACACAATAAACATGTGTGGTATGACGCGATGGATTTGATTGCACCATTGTGCAGTACCTATAATTTCCTAGGCTATCATGAGCCCAACCGCTTATAACAGCTCATCCATATACGCATCTAACTTTATAAGTCATGGATTTCGCTCTCGGGGACATGGGTTTCATCACCGCTTTTGAGCAGTTTTTTACTTCCAGCAGCTGTTTTGCTGTCAGATCGCGAACATATATGCTTTGCCTAGCCGTTGTTTTAAATTCACGTCCTATAGTCGTGCCCAATGGGTAGTTTATCACGTCCACTTGGCGGGTTTTCTAGTAGTATCATAATGTAATACTCCAAGTGCTGCAGACAGGATCATAGAGCAACTCATTCATAATCAGAGTATAATCAGTATAATGAGTATAATCAGATAATTGGATGTTACACAACAACTGTTCCTTTTACTGATCTCACCGTTACTCACAGAATTACTCTTGCAAGCAGGACTCATGGTCGAGCAGCGGACTGCACAGTTGTAACTTCATCATATTGAAATAGCAGCCCTTCTACTTCTTGGACCCTGTTCTTCTAGGACACAGCAGTATTTGTCAGATTTTATCTGACCTCAGTTTCTCGCGCGCGGCGCGCGCGCCTTCATCGAAGGCCGAAACAGGCCTGTTTCGGCCTTCGATGAAGGCGCGCTCGCGCGAGAAACAGGTCAGGTAACATCTGACAAAGCAGTATATGATCATGTGATCTTCCGTCGACCATTTCGATCTTCCTTGTAAATTCCATGAATTGGAGATCTTGTCCCATAGTAAGCATCGTGTCCATAGAACAACTGTAGAGAGGTAGACGCTAGGCTTTCAATAGGTATCGGAAGCAAGCGACAACTAGGGACAGTGAGTATCGTGATTGCACTATTGTCTACTCAGGTGAATACGATTTTACATTAATTTACCCTCTCATATTATGTGCGACTTGATTATATGTTTCCCATTGACACCAATTCATCCCTGACAGCACTTTCCCCATTGGATAACTTTTCCCCTTACACCACTCTAACCTAGACCCTACTTCTTCAATACTGGCTGTGGGACCACTTATCTATTGGATTTGGCAGCTCTTCACTGACACCACTGTTCTCAATTAACTTTCCCTTGACTCTTCTCTTGACAGCACATTTCCCTTCACGACACTTTTACCCTGACACCAATTTTCAACTTAGGTTCTATTGTTGACTACTGCAGAGACGACGTTTTTGTCACTATTATCGCTATATTTCGTTAGAATTTAATAGCTTAATTACCAACTCACGTAATTATTCTCATTGGGCCATTATAATTTCCCCAGGTATAGGTTGTTGTGTTTAATTAATACCCATTTCAAAGTGTTTTCTAATTCGTAGCCTAAATGTAGGGCTCTGTGGTTCAGGCTCCCATTACTTTTACATTTACTATTGGACGCTATTGTGATGTCTTTATGTTGAACTCTAGCCTCTGGATCACATGACGCTGTAAAACTGACGTTAATTTTATAGTTTTGTGTTGTTAGTAACACCTGGTTAGTGGTTACGTTGACTACAGTGCCTATGTAGCTGGTAACAGTGAACTTCAGCTCATGTAATGTTCTGGAATAAGCTCCTGATTCACACGTCCACTGTTCTAGTCGGACAGAGAACATGTTATTGATTAAACCAATATCTCACAGGATTCCCTATCACAATATGTCCGAAAAGTTAGTTTTCCAATTCAATAAGATACAAAACGCGTCAGTGTTTGCTGAGTGGTTCTTCTTTTTCCTGGGCATCATCTTTTGTGTGATCTCAGTAATCGGGAACTCATACGTCTCCTACAGACTAATCAAAATCATCAGAGCTTCAAAAGCAATCCAGGTATAATGTGTTTCCTCAGAAGTTTTTTACAAAATATCAAAATATTTGCATTGGATTTGCAGTCGAACATTGAATTTGAAGCTAGCCAATCCTCTCTTCCACCTTAGCAATATGATATAGTATTGTCTATTGACACTCCCCCTTTCTCCCAGACACCCATCTACCTGTCGCTGACTGTCTGTGGGCTCATGACAGGAGTGTGCATGCCGTTCATGCTGTATGCGTTCTTCAAACACCGCATTGAGAATCCTGACCTAGGTGTCACCGCCCTATTGGATACACGTGTTGTCACGACAAGTTACCATGGCAACGTAACTCATCATGGTTACTACATCAGTAACTTCACTACTTACACCTACACCTACTTCGCTTCGACAACCACTTTCGGCAGTACTCTCGACAACTGCTCTGATGAGACGTTGTGAGTGTCTTGTCAGCTTGACAATCATTGATCATGATACTTCAAATCAATGCCCCCTCATCACCTCTCCACACTAACACACGTCTCTCCCCATGCAGCGGAATGTCGATAGTGGAACGTGTACTTTGTAACATAACCGGGGCAGTGTTCAACATGACTTCCCGACTCATTGTTTGGATCATGCTCCTTCTCAGTGTTGATAGGTGAAGCAGTATTACTCGCCTTCTTTTTATAACTCACGGCTGGCATACAACATTCATGCCAGTTTACAGTACTACAGTAGCCCAGCCATAGTCAGTATGCAACATCCGAGTGGACAAAGTTTCTCAACGGTTTTTGGTAGTTCTAAGTGTCCCTAATCAAAGTAGTTAACTGCCGTTTGATGAATCGACGTCCTGGGGGTGCTAGGGCCACGCCCATTTTTAGCGCAAAGCGCACAAACGCAAATGTCCATATCTCAGCTTCTGAAGGTCACAGGAAGATGAATTATGGCTCAAAAGAAGCGCAAGGGACATATTTATATGAGTGTGTACTCCAACTCTAAGCTCCAAGCCCTTTACTTTTTGAGATATAAGCAAAAAACCGATTTTTGGCACCCGCGGTTCTGTTATTTCTGTGTCGCATGATATATCGGCTTCTGAAGGTCCTAGGGAGGTAAACAATAGCTTAAAAGAAGTGCAATGGCCATGTTTATATAAGTGTTGACATAACTATAAGCTCCAAAACGTTTACTTTGTGAGTTATGATCAAAAAAACCATTTTTGTCTCCAGCGGCCATCAATATTACCCTATTGGAGCATCATAATTCGGCTTCTAGAGGTACCAGCAAGGCAAATTATAGCTTAAAAGAAGCGCAAAGTTTACTTAAGTGCTCACATAACTATAAGCTCCAGTGGACATCAATACAGCCCCATTGGAACACCATCTTTTGGCTTTGAGGGTCATAGAAGAGCAACAGCAGTTTTTTATCTTCTTACTGTATTCTGGTGCCAAAGGGGGTTTTTTGATCATAACTCGAAAAGGTTTTGAAGCTTATAGTTACGTGTAAACTAATCCAAACACATTAAGAAGCTAAAGCTTAAGAAGCTAAAGCTTAAGAAGCTAAAGGTTTCTGGAAAGGTATCCTCATGCAGTGCGAGTTGCACTGTAGGAAGGCAGTTGGTCCCACGTGGGGCCTATCACCGACCAGCATGTGTTGATTCTATGAGGTCATGGAGCTGCTATATGGATCACAGGAGTGGAAAAACAGCGAACACAACCACTAACCAGGGACTGCTGGAAGGTGTCCAGAGGCTGGTCAATGTACTCTGGTACTCATTAGGAGTGCAATGCCCTCAACAACATCAGCAGCACTGAAGGTGCTGAGCGGCATCCCACCGATCAACCTTTGATTCAAAGAAGCAGCAGTTAAGGAAAGCCTCAGAAAGTCTCATGGTCATTGGGTCTTCCTCCAGTAGGGAAGCCTTCAATACGCATCACAAGCCATATCAGCACAAACAAGAAGTATCTCAGGGTCCTACCCAAAGATATAGCTTACTCAGCACAGGACCAAATGGCGCATATCCTCAGAATAAATCAAAATTTTGCAGTAAAGACTCCTCTAAGGAGGGAGTACAGTGAACCAAGATCGGGGGACTACGATATAGTATTTTATATGATGGGTCCAGACAGAACAATAGAACTGGTGCATGTATGGTGATCAATTGGAACTCCGTCTGGAAACACATTAATCACCAAGAATCACTCCACCTGGGAACCCACACTCCACAGAACGGTATTTAAAGGAGAAATTATTGCTATGGCCAAAGCAGCAGAGATGTTGATTGGTCACAACCCAAGCGCCACAAAGATTTTGATAAACTGCGATAGTTTATCAGCCATCAAGGCGATAAAATCCTCAGCTGTAATCAAAAGAAGCATCACCCACAGAGGTGCGGAAGCCCTAAATACGCTACGAGGGATCAACGAAGTAACTCTCAGTTGGATACAACGGTTANGCTGAAATGATGTGCTTTCGTTGCGCATCGCGCGCAAAAAGAAGACCCTTTCCTCGAGAAATGTTCCATTCCGTACCTTCAGTTTGCGCGCAGTCTCGTACTTCGCGTGATCTTTCTCTCCCTTCAATTTGGAGGTGGGATTCAACATGACATACTTGAAACTGCCCAAGATATTCTCTTTCCAGCAGGCAAGCCATGTCACCTGGGTCAACATGATACACAATTATCACAGAGCTTTACCCCAAGTGAACATTATCAACAACTTGGCAGTTAAAATTCCTCAACTAAATACCCCAGAATCCTCAATCACTTGCCACATTCAGCTGGGCGCGGAGTAGCATACCTTATTGTCGTGTTGGACAGCTTTCCACTTGTGTCCATCAGGGCACTTAGGCACTGGCTCACCCTTGCCTATGTTAATGATGATGGACTCAGCATGCGTTCTAGTCTTGATCTAAAGAAGGAATCATTCAACACTGCGAATGAACAAACCAGAGAACACAGAGCAGGGTGTTATTATACTTCCTTTTGTATTTTGTTATTATTCTTCATTTTGTATTCCATGATAATGAACTATTTATACTACGATACTAACACCTTTAACCAAAATAGGAAATGGCTTTATGATGATATAGAAGTTTGTGACAGAAAGAGAGGAAGGAGTTCAAGATGTGTTTTTAACTCCAACCAGTAACATTCCTCACAGTAAACTTCACTGGTGCTTGATTCTCATTTGAACCAGAAACAAACAACCCTCACCTTGCCCTGTTTAGGGTGGTCCCCCCGGCCCCGGAACAGACCAGGTGGTTCTATCCTGAAGTTACCAACTTTCTGTATGTGTCCATCTACAGTGCAGATACCCCACTTATCAGCGATAGCTTTGTTCTTTGCTTTGAGCTCCTAGGAGAGAGTAGAAGATAGAGGGGGAGAGAGGGGGAGAGAGGGGCTGAGTACTGAGTGGTGAGTGAGAGTTGAGGGTTGTTAGTATTTAGTTGAGCCGCGACAGCGGAATAACAGCAGTACATGAACGTCGAATATCGCTGTCATGACCACCTGTTCCTACGTGATTTTTGTGGTAATATGAAGTAATGGGTGTTTCTCTATCACATCAGGGACACTCTTCCATACGGAAACGAGAAGTTTCTATCGTGAACTTAATACTTGGCATTGGACCTGAATAGGGGTCGCTGTCGAAGCTGGCTGTGGTCATAAAATTATACACCTTGCCAATCGTAAATATTAAATATTTGTGATACATCTGTGAAGAAATGGGGCCATGTGCTCATTTCAGTGGCGTATTATTCATAGAATGCCACAGAGATCACAGCAAGAGTTAACAGATTCCTTATTAGAAAAAGGTAAAATGAGGGACTCGAATTCAGGGTGAACTGCGAACGACTGTAAAAGCGCCTGTGACTTAGACCACTGAGCTATACTCATATATGACTGATACATATTCTTACGTTATATATACCTGTGTGAAGATGATCAAAATGTCTTAGTGATCCTTATTCTAGTTTCACAGTTAGTTACAGTTAGTGACAGTTGATTGCCTAAATCTTAATAATTTGTTCTATAAATGATGGACCTCATGGCTCATACACCTATTGACAGCCGATTTCGGGGTGCGAAATGCCATTTGCAGCAACATTTTGCAAGATAGCCAACGGGGTACAGGTGGTCGGGAATAGCGAACAGTTTGTAAGGGTTTAGGACGTGGCAAACATTTGCTTGACAGTGTACACGTGGCAATGGATGTGTTCGCGTGAACTATAATGTCTAATATTGAACACAGTGCACAGAATGGTTTTCTCTCTAATTAGAACTGTAATAAAGTGGTCAGCTGATGGCTTTTACAGTAACTCATTGCAACGTGTAAGTCGCCTCGTGAATCATGTCACTAGGTACCAAAAGTGAATACTGGCAACCAGAATGCTTTTAAACTTAACAACACTACATATTACAAATTTGAGGTGACAGATGATGTTGTACATTGAAATTATTTTCCCCAATTTAAGACTAACCACTGTTTCAATTGTCTGAGTTCGCAACCAGAGGAATACCTGAAATTCTCTTCAAATTCTAAGTGTCAACAATTACCTCTTTTTCTTCCTTTGATCTGTTTTTCCTCTTCTGTGCCTCATCCAGGTAGTATTGGTGCATCGAGGAGAAATCACACAGCTCCAGTTTAGTGATGACTTTCCTCTCGGCATCTGTCATATACTGCGGACAGACGTCAGACATCAGTCAGACATCAGTGTCATACGTCATATGACATATATGTATCCGTCAAGTCATAAACAAAGCCAAAATTTTCTTACTTTCGCTTTTGAATCAATATTTCCAATCAAACCGGAAGATGTGACACAATTTTATAGATTCAGCCAAATCATTGGGAAAGGCAAACCTTCCTGAGGTCCTCAAAGAAGTTTTTCCTGAAAATCTCCTTGCTCGTATACTCATGGTCGAGCATCTTGGCAAAGAATCCGGCATATTCCTCCGTTAATTCTGATAGCTCCATTGGTTTCCCTGGAAATTGGTTTCCTGATACCTTGATACTTGACGGAGTTTGTTGTAAGGGGCCACGGATTTTCAAAGATTAAAAAATGATCGCACTCTCTATTTCCCTTAACACCATTAAACACAGTTCACTCACCATCATATTTGAACTGCACGTGTTTGGGCAAACGCTCGTACGGCTCCGGGAAACATGGACCATTGTGACAGAGAGTCCTCCACTTCTGTCCCTCGGGCAGCTTCTCTTCCAACCACCACTTCCAAACCGGGATTTCGGGTTCCGGTTCCTTCTTCGGCTTCCGCTCAGCTGCTGTGTAGGGTGAAGTATTAGTACTACACTAGTACAATGTACATAGTACAGGGTGATGTATTAGTACTCCACTAGTACAGCTGTACAATGTACATAGTACAGGGTGATGTATTAGTACTCTACGAGAACAGCTGTACAGTGTACTGAGTACATAGTACCATAGTACAATGTACAGAGTACATAGTACCATGTGGACTTGATATTGCTGTACAGTGTACAGTTGACAGTATACACTGAACACTGTACACAGATGTACAGTGTATAGCTGCTGTTCACGTGGTACTGCATGCGTGGCCCTATGAGAAGGGCCTTCACTGATTTTAGTATACATAGTGCGAAATAGTAGTCCTATAGAAATAGTAATGTGATAGAAAAAGTAGTGTTTAGAAATGCAACAAACAGATCAGAATTTCTCACGTTTTTTGACGTCCTTGGTTTCCTTTTTTTCTCGTTTCACCGCCGGTTTCGTAGCGGTTGCAGCATTATTCTCTTTCTTCACCTTCTTCTAGAACATATCACGGATGAGAAGAAACAAATCTCCCATTTTTCAGAAATCTACGTGAACCTTTGGAACAAATCAATGAACAATCCGCAGTCCATACGAATGAACAATGAACGAAAGGACATATTTAGGCAGCAGCCTGCAGGAGAAAACTGTACAATTCCACACGTGCGTCGCGCACGTGATTGGTTATTTGAGCACGTGGTTGGTCATTGCACCCCTAATTTCTGGAAATATCAATAATCACCTTGGGAGCATAGTCATCCTCGCTGGACTCTGCCTCTTCTTTCATCTTCCTGTTGTTGTTTGACTTGGTGGCAGAGCTCTTCCGTTTTCGGGAGGCGAGCGGAACCTCATCTTCACTGTCACTCGCTGCTGCCTGGGGAATGGGGGATTTGGTTGAGGGGGAATGGGAGGGGGGATAGAATGAGAATAGGCCCTGTTTACGCGGCGAACATATGAACGTGGGAGTAGAAGTTGCGATAAAGATGTAAAATGTAGAAGTTGTAGTAGACCATGCTTCTGTCTAACTCAGTACTGCATGATGACGTCAGGATGTGAACTCGTGTACCTAGTTACACAGGCTGCATGGTGGAATCTGTGAATGGAGGGAAAACTTCCATTGTACTCTTGGCAAATCAATTAATTAAAACCAGCTATAATAGGTTACATCATTTGACATGGAACTATGAAGTTCCCATTTGGAGGAACTGAGTCAATTAGGTGAACTTCCCTATCTGTTGCACAGATCATATGTCAGCACACCAACATACCAGAGAGTTTGTGTTGTGTTGTGTGTGTGTGTATGTACTATGTGTGTGTGTGTGTGCGTGTGTGTACATCAATTATCCATGTGCACTCCCCTTGCAAACGACCGATACACTACGGGTCCTCAGTAATTATCCCATATTTGGTAAAAGCAGCTCCTAATTCCCAGAGAGAAAGTGGACCTCACCCTCCCCATATTGGTCAGCTTCATAATAGCGAGTTAGAATATGTGTTCCCTGTGTTTATAGTGCAAATAAACCTGTTCAGATAACAATTAGTAGGAAACAACACCCATGATATCAATTACCCCGCGCATAATGCTTCTCAAAATGACTGAAGTTGACACATAACCAGCAATATGAAACTTCTCCACACTTCTTTTGTCATGAATCTCCCCTCACCTTGCGTTTGGAAAGCGGCACATCATCTTCACTGTCCTCCCTGTAATCGGAGTCTCCGTTAGCCGTCTCGCCGTCGTCAGCGGTGGGAGAAGAGTGGCTTCCCTCGTCGGACATGGGCTCCTCCTTCCCAGCTGCTGCCAGCTTCTTCCGTTTTCGGGATGCAAGCGGGACTTCGTCATCACTCGACATTGCCTCGTCCTTGATGCCGTTCTTAGCTGCTCCCATGCCTTCGTAATGTGCCGCTAGAACGAAAAGTGGGGTCAGGGATTATATTGGAGAAAGACATCGATCAAGAATTAGTAATAGAAGTGTTGAAAAACTGTCAACATCACTGTTTAGTTGTAATAAATCGAGTGGGAATTGAAATAAAGGTAACTTCATGTATATCAAACATCACAACGAAAAATCAATCATTCAAAAATACACGTATCAGCCATATTCATATCATGGTAATTAATCAATAATTAGGTATGCAACTGACATTTAATGAACACCATAATAAAACATTGAATCAACAAAACTGATGCACATCGAAATAAGTCATCTTATGCATCAAATCACTGGATGCTTCCTGCAGCTTCAGGCAACTAGAATTCTGCTTACTCAATTGCTCTCATAGCCTACTTAGTACTTCTAACCACTTTTATTTCATACTTAATTCAGCAATAAATCGCGTCCTATTCATAATTCAAGACAAAACTAATAATAATTTAAAACTGATTTTTATATTTCTTAACTTCCACCATAACATGATGTATATTGATGAGGTCTACTCGACACTGCAGTGTTTTGAAGGGGGGCTGACTCATTATCTTCTGAAAGCGGCTGTAATACTGTATCATTTTGGTGAGGGCAGACTGCAGGATTACTGTACCGTTGTTAAAATTTGTAAACCGTTTCATAACATCCCCGTTGATGGAGTCTATAGATTTCTTGTAATCCTGGGAGAACCCCTTGACCAACTGGTTGATGTACCCCTCATTGACCCTCATTCCAGCCCCTCCTCCTCCCTCCAGCTTCTTCTCCGTCTCCTTCACGAAACTGATCATGCCCCCAAAGTGAGGCAACAACACCTCATCCACATACTCGTTTATCCGCTTGTTCAGCAACTCCTGCACCCCCAGCACCTCCTTGTTAGCCTCCACCGCCCGACACTGCATCACACTCAACATGAGGTCGTAGTTGTTGATCAGGAAGACAAGTTGGTCCTGCCTGCCCCCGAACTCCGCCGCCATCCTCAGTATGACATTCTCCACCTCAGACTGCAGCAGCGACATTGATCTCACTGTCTGGTCGTTGGGGAAAGCATCGTTTAGCGTGTGTATCGCACTGTAAAACTCGCCAAACCGTCGTGTAATGAAGTGAGGTCGAGTATCGAGCTCTGAGAGTCGGGTGGGGTCGGTTTCCCTGATACTGTGAATACTGAGTGATAGCACGTAGTTGAACCGGGGCCACAACAGCTGGAGTAGCTGGTTGTGGAACCCCACCAGAGCGCCAAATCCTCGCTTCTTCATGAGCTCGTGGTAGTGCATGGTGATGTGAGCACACAACATGATGCCGATACAATCGTAACACTTGTCCATGTACGATTCCACAGATTTGGCAAGGAGTGAGAGTGTCCGCTCCATCACATTCCCAAACAGGATCTGCGCCCGTTCTCCCTTCACCTTGAAAAAGTGCACCAGGAACCCGTACTCTGCACACACGTTATCAATTAGAGAGAACTGAATGCTCCTGAACAGAGCTTCGTACGGGAACCTTTTATCTGCCGAGTGAACTGGGATTATCACCGGCCATTCCAACTGGTTATTGATAATATCATCCCTACCCCCTAACGTGAACACAGTACTCTTGGACCTGATGGACTTGGTGGTTGAGAACATTGTCAGTTGAACCCCCCTCCGTGACTCGTCTTCAGCACCCATCACATCTGATTTGGTGGGCACTTCCTCATACTCCAACTTTATTAGTCGGGATTGGTACGCCTTGAAGTAGGAGAAGTACACTTTACTGACGGTATCCACGTACTCAGTTTTTATCTCTGCGGCAACGGACGGCGCGTGAGTGGACAAAAACTCGAAGTAGTACTTATACTTGAGTAGAGTTTCCTGTAACACCTGATAGTTTGACATGGGTTTCTTGTACTCGTTCACTTTCTCCAAGATGTAAAGTCTGATCTTGATAACTGCCTTGGTTTTCAGTTTATCCAAAACATCAGCCACGTCGTGTGAAGCAAGTGTGTGTTGTTCAGCTTCGGCAAACTGTAACTTCTTGTCCAATTCGTGAAGACCGTCGCCAAACGCTTGTTCAACGACTGGGACATTAACAATCGTCTCCACCAACTTTGGACTCACCACTATGCTGTCCAGGAATGAACTCAGCTTCGATTTCAAATCCTTCCTATTACCCAGCTTCACCGACATTTCTAGACTCTTCTCCTGTAGAATCTGGATATCACTGGAAATACTCCCCAAATCCTGTTGAAATGTACCGAGCATGGTTTCCATTTGTAGGAGAATCGCATCACACTGTTTCATTTCCTGGTGAAGCTGCGCTATTTTCTTACTTTCTCCAATGTAATCGCTGATAGAAGCTGCCTCAACCGCTGCTAATTCTCGTTCTATCTCTTGTGAGTAATGTCTCAGATCAACCCCAGTTTTCAGTGCTTCCTGCACCAATTCATCTTCGAGATTTTCCCGGATATGCCCGTTAACAATATCCAGAATAATACCGTCCCTGTTTGAAGCAAGATCTTTTATCATCTCATCACGACTTGTGAGGTCTAGGTTTCCCAAGTCTAGGGTAATATCCAAATCAGCTGGGTTTAGCAAGTCTGTCATAACGGGAAAATGAGCAGCGAGAGAGAATGATCTTCAGTTAATACCCAGTTCCATATCTCGGTTCTGTATGAGCAGACTTCACGTCTCTACTGGGAGACGAAACATTTCAAAAATTCAGCATTATCAACTAAACAATATGGGATAGCTGAATCTCATCTTGAAAAAGAGAACGAAAATAGATTAAAAATGCAAGTCTACTTGTACTCTTGCAATACGAAAGAAATTACCATCCATCAAGCTGTGAAGAATCAACTGTCGCCTTAAGGAAGGAACACTATCAAGTGTATGTGATTGTGAAAGTGAATCATGTCACTTTGACTATTATTATCACAAACGGGAAGAAGACCAATGACCACACCCAACGCGAAAGACCGATCAGAAAGAAATGTCAGGAAGTTGGTGAATGTGAAGAGTTGAATGAGCAAGATTCCTAAGCGCTCGATTAAAGATGTGCTAGTTTGTGAACGGTCGCGCGCGGCTCGGCTCTGGATCCTTGAAGCTATCAATGAAAGATTACTATCTTTTTGCCACATATTCTAGTCAAAAATATGATTTTAAAATATGTCAAACAAAAAATAGATTTATTGGTTAAAAATTACAAATTAATTTCATGACATACTGCGTCGCGCCGCGCACTAAACTGCATCGTTTCTCGTAATCAAAATAACTTTGCAAAACAGCTCTTACCACGTCAGCCGTTTTGCTAGCAATAGGGCGGTCGATCTTATACATCTGGGTTCTTACAATACCACATTATCAATCCAGGGTCTATCGTTACAAGATATGTGCTCCATTGCTTGTGATTTGATAATTTCTGTTTAATTTGAATTGATGCCACATTATCCATTGTATTGTAAGTTACTGGTAGCAACAATCGATGCTTGATATTTGAATTTTTGGTATTACGCAACTCTGCGAATTGCGCAACTGCATCTGTATCGTAACTTCATCAAGAATGTATGGAGCAAGTATTTAACCGTATAGATATGTCTTATTTGATTGCTAGATTTTGACCCACGCCCCGACTTTTCTGGCACAATGCCCATTCTGTTACTTCGACTATGGACTCTCTTTGTATTTTACTTGCATTGATATCAGGGTGGCCAATGAGGCAGTCAGTAAAAATAAGAGTTAAATTGATAAACAGCATAAAATTACGCAATAAACGGCCGTCAAATTGTCGATTCCAGTTTGATAATTGCAATGATGGTTGATGATTCCTATTTCCCATTAGATATGCCATTTCATACAACTGAACATCCATTTTACATGATACCAAACTTTTTCATTGTCCTTTTAAACGCTCTCATTGTTTCAAAGAAATCTGTCGCAACGCTGTTCACTGAGTAGAGTTCTAGTGCGCTCACATCGTTGAAACTACTTGTGCAATCCCCTCGGGATCCGATCTTTGCCACCATCAAATCCCCTCCGTCCCCACTCGACACTAATTTAGTGGGCAGTGCCATGGACTGACTGAAACAGTAGATCCCCAGCTCGTCTATGAATGTCCTGTAAGCGAGGAAGTGTAGGAATGTCCAATCTGTAATGTCACCCGTTCCAATAACCCACAGTTCATTGTCCTTCACTGGAGTTAGACTGGCAATGACAGCAGCTGATTTGTAGCGTACTCCCATCCCCAGTGACACGTGCAGATCCACCATATCCTGGAGATAGTTCCTACCCTTGGTGTAGTCATGGTAACGTGCCCTTGCCATGTCCATGAGTCCCCACTTGCCCGGGTAGCGGCCCTTGCCCATCAAAGTGTGGATGTGAGGGTGCACCTGACTAGCTCCTGCCTTCCTCATGACATCCCAAACCAGTATTGGGTGAGTGTTGGCTGGGTGTAGCGAGTGTACTTTCTTGAACCAGGGTATAGCTGCGGACACTATCATATCCTCAAACACAGGATAGTCTATGTCCATGAAGTTGTGCACGTCTCCCGGTATAACTAGACCTGAGTAGTCATGGAAACGGAATGAATTCTCGGCAGTGAAGATGTTGCCACGTGTCACTTTGACACGACCGAACGAATCTTCGAGTGTGTGTAGTGTATCACAGAAGTTACATCCGGACCGCGAGTCTTCTATCAGTTTCAATATTTGGGTCAGTGATTCCTCGCCTCCGCCCGGTTTAGGCCTCATCGATCGGATAATGTTGATATTTGTCGTTTCCGCGGTGAAGCGGTCTGTTACGGTCAAAGTTACCGGGTTACGGAACATGGTATAAAGAGTGTCGTTACCATGGAACCAGCCGTCACGAACCAGCTCCGCCATTGATTCAGGGACTGTCACGTGATCAATGCTGGTATCCACGTGGTACAGCAAGTTAAGTAGCCGGGTTACTGAGCTGTAGCAAGGGGGTCGGTGGATAGCGGTGTCTGATTCGTTGAGAATGCTGATGAGATAGACTGTTGAGGAGGGCTGCACGCAGACTGACAGCGGGGATTCAAATCCTGGGGCGGAACTGTTTTAGCATTGCCATGATACTTTAGTGTCAGGGTATTTCGGGTATTTCATGATTATTACGAGCTTTACCTTATCAAATACTTTATTAAATATCAGAGGCATAAATATCAGAATGTGGTGGACTGGTTAGCAAGATATTTAATCCGGACTAACCGTATTGAGCTACGGAGAAGTAGTAGAAGGAAATGGGAATCAGCAGTACAACACAAACTACCAGCTTCCTCCGAGCAGACATGATCTGTAAAACACCCGGCGGGTAAAATCGTTAGAATTAGAGGCAATAAAACTTCGACAACGTTGATAAATGATTATAATCAGTCTCTGTCATGAAAACATTGATCGAAAGCAGCTTATCCGAACTGAAAGTTGGAACACTCCCTCTTTCACGGAGTGCACAGTAATATAGGTGGTCCTACAAAACGAAGTACTCAAATGTTGGATCTACAGATCTCATTTATTATGCCGCCTGATGGCCACCATTAATGTTCTTTGGACTGTACTGTATAGTGTATACAGTAGGTATAGTATTTAAACAGTGAGGTCTGATGTAAACTATACTCCTGAATTTGTCGATTGATTGCAAATCTTATTAGGGAATCCCTATTAGGCAGTACCTATAAGGTAAGTACCTATAAGGTAATAGGGGATACAATCCCTCACAATGGGGACTGCCTCTCTTTGGGGGCGTGGAGACAAGGCTCGCACAGTTCACACTACTTTTTTATACTATAACTAGAAAACCCGTCGATGGGGCGTGATACAGTATAAATAGTGAAAACGACGGGAATTTACGATCAAAATAAACGTTTGCAATTTTCTTCGTTTTTGTGATACATGATCACGCATAGCATGGAAAATANGACGTATGAGTGCCCAGTTCCCTGGCCCTCCCACAAATGGGGTCCCCTACCCGGGACCGCCTGGTGGCAAAGCTGTCCCTCCTCACATGATGGCCCCCGGTCGACCATCCTTCTCCCAGGGACCTCCCAACTTCACCGGGCCACCGCCAACTTTCAACGGTAGACCAATGGGACCCCCATCCGGTGTCTCATTTCCTCCTGCAGGTGGGCCTCCCCCTCACTTTGGAGGACCTCCTCCCAACATGAATAGAGGCCCTCCCGCAACAAACCAGCAGCCTCCCCCGTCCATGGCCCCTCCAAGTGTTGTGCAGCCACCAATCTCCCAGTTTGAGAACGTCAATCTACAGGAGAACCGACCACCGAAAGCACCCTCCCCTGCATCCAATATGTTTGGGCCTCCTCCTCCTACTGCTGCAGGAAGTGGCTTCTTTGACAACGCCCAACCAGGTGGCTTTTCTCCTTCGGGGGGTGTTCCCCCGACCCAAGTCTCCAATATGTCTGGGGGCCCGCCCCCATCTGCAAGTCCATCAAACAGTCCTTCAATGCCTCCTCCGACCTCAAATCCCTCACCATTTGGTGTGGCGCCTCCGACCTCAAATCCCTCACCATTTGGTGCTACGCCTCCAGCCTCAAATCCCCCACCATTTGGTGCTGCGCCCCCAGCCTCAAATCCATCACCATTTGGTGCTACGCCTCCAACCTCAAATCCCTCACCATTCGGTGCTGCGCCCCCAACCTCAAATTCCTCTCCATTTGGTGCTGCAGCGCCTCCAACCTCAAATCCCTCACCATTTGGTGCTGCGCCTCCAACTTCGAATGTTCGACCACCCAATGGACCTCTTCCCCCTCAGCCATCCCCATTTGCTCCAGTTTCAAGTTCATCACAATTCGGCATGGCACCACCCTCGTCTACTGCCGGTCCACCATCAGAATGCAACCCTGCCCCTCCACGATTAGAGCCCCCAACTTCAGGGCCCCCTCCACAAGGGGGATTCCCAGGAGGGCCTCCAAACCAGCCCCCATTTGGTGGACCTCCGGTGAGTGGTCAAGGACAAGCTCCCGCGTTCCCAGGGGGAGCTCCACTGCGCCCTCCTGTGCAGCCCCCAACATCCATGTACGCTCCCAGCCGAAATACAAACAGCTACTCACCTGGGTTACAGGGTATAAACAGTGGGGCACCCAGCACTCAGGGCCCGCCAATGTTCAATGGAGGAACACCTGGCATGGGACCACCACCCAGTATGGGACCACCACCCAGTATGGGACCACCACTCTCAATGGGACCACCTCCCTCAATGGGACCACCACCCTCAATGGGACCACCTAACTCAATGGGACCACCTCCCTCTATGGGACCACCTCCCTCTATGAATGGCCCTCCTACCTCCAGAGGCTTCCCCGGGCCATCAGCTGGTCTCCGAAGGCCCTACCCATCAAGCGTGAACTATGGTGTTGGAGCACCAGCCACTTTGACGCCTCCCACCATGCCCCCATCCGGGCCCCCTGCCCCTCCCTCTAGACACCCTGCAGCCCCTGCTATTGCCAACCCTGGACCACCTATGCCAGGACAGATGCCCACACCGGGGCACCAGCCTGGGGGACCCCAGCCCACCCAGCGGAGCAGGATAGACCCTGACTTGATGCCGAACCCTCTCGATGTACAGAAAGCAGACCAGGTATGCCCGTGATGTTCACTAGCTTTGTACAAGTATAGTGAGACTAATGATGACCCAACCTCACCACCTCCTCCTCCCTCTCAGGTTCAGTACGAGGGTAAACACTGGATGACATCCACTCCTGGGGTTCCACCCCTCGTTACAACGACCACGCCCCTAATCGACAAGGGGAACTGCTCTCCTCGGTTCATCCGCTCTGCATTCTACTCGATACCCGCCACCAAGGAACTGGCTAACCAGATCAGCATGCCAATGAGTGAGTTCTGATCACACTGATTGTGTGACTCATCACGCTGAAAATCACACACAGACAATCACACTCTGCTTACCGCACACCAGTCACACAATGTCTCCTTCATCAATGCATATGTCTCCGCACAGGTTTCTCAGTGCAGCCCTGTGCTATGCTTGGGCCTGGCGAAGCTGGCCTCGCAACTGTCGACATGACGGTGTTGGGGGGACCACTCCGTTGTAGACGGTGCAAAGCGTACATCAACCCCCATGTTAAGTTCGTGGACGGTGGTCGTAAGTTCATCTGTAACCTGTGTAACGTGGATACTGAGGTGCCCCCTGAGTACTTCTGTAACCTGGATCATACTGGTCGTCGAGCTGACTCTGACGAACGACCCGAGCTGAGTAGGGGCAGTTACGAGTTTCTGACGACCACAGATTACTGCAAAGGGAGCCGAGTGCCGCAGTCGCCCGCCTACATATTCGTGATAGATGTGACTTACGCTTCCTTCCAGTCAGGAATGGTGCAGGTCAGTCATGTACAATGTACATTGTATAATGTATACTGTACAATGTACAAGTGAGCATCACCGCAAGTGTTCTCAAATAATGAGAATGTGTCCGCGAGTGTTTTCAGAATATAGAAGAAAATAGCGAGTGTATTTCACACTTTATCAATTGAGCAAGTAGAGAAGCGGCTATAACTCGAGACACAGCGAGAGAGCAAGAATGCACAGCAACATAACAAGCATAACATAACAAGCATATATACATTATTATATACACTGAGTGAAGAGCTTCATATCTAACACAATTTTACACACACACACACTCACACACACACACGCACACACACACACACAGTGCGATTATAATTTGCATGTGTACATACTATCCCATGACGCATACACTACCATTATGCAGCAACAATCACTGACAACGATACCGATAAAACATTAAAACAACTCACTTCCCAATCCATGCCCATATAAGGAATAAATGGCTAGATCCCATGTCATCACATTTTAATGAGGTGGGAGTGGTGAATGACACAACACTGATGTACGTATTCCCAGGCGCTGACCTCAAATATAGCCGGAGTTTTGAAGAATCTGCCACGAGAAACACCAGACTCTAGTAGCCCGGTGAGGGTTGGGTTCATAACCTACAACACGCAACTACACTTCTACAACCTCAAGCCTAACCTCAGTCGACCCACGATGATGGTATGTCGTTATTAACAACCAAGCTATTTGCACAATATAGCGATGTATAACCAAATAAATAAATCAAATGGTCCTGAGTCATTACGGCTCTGGGTTATGTGTAGAGCAAGTACATTGTGTCCCTATTGTGTCACTATAATCACTATTGTGATGGCGCCAGTCTGACTCTATCACGATGCAAAGTGTGGACTGGGGGTACCTCCTATTGTATCTGCGCTCTCGGGACATGGGACCGGGGGACCCCCCATGGGACCCCCCTCTAGCAGCCCAACCCCCTTTCCCCCATCACTCTACTCAGTACCTACCCTGACACACCCAACTCCTCCCTCTCCCTCACTCCCCCTTCCCCACACTCCCCCTCCACTTATTCCACACTCCCCTCCACTCCCCCTCACTCNGTGGACGGTGGTCGTAAGTTCATCTGTAACCTGTGTAACGTGGATACTGAGGTGCCCCCTGAGTACTTCTGTAACCTGGATCATACTGGTCGTCGAGCTGACTCTGACGAACGACCCGAGCTGAGTAGGGGCAGTTACGAGTTCCTGACGACCACAGATTACTGCAAAGGGAGCCGAGTGCCGCAGTCGCCCGCCTACATATTCGTGATAGATGTGACTTACGCTTCCTTCCAGTCAGGAATGGTGCAGGTCAGTCATGTACAATGTACATTGTATAATGTATACTGTACAAAGTACAAGTGAGCAACACCGCAAGTGTTCTCAAATAATGAGAATGTGTCCGCGAGTGTTTTCAGCATATAGAAGAAAATAGCGAGTGTATTTCACACTTTATCAATTGAGCAAGTAGAGAAGCGGCTATAAGTTAACTGGAGACACAGCGAGGGAACAAGAATGCACAGCAACAAGCATATATACATTATTATATACACTGAGTGAAGAGCTTTATATCTAACACAATTTTACACACACACACAGTGCGATTAAAATTTGCATGTGTACATACTATCCCATGACGCATACACTACCATTATGCAGCAACAATCACTGACAACGATACAGATAAAACATTAAAACAACTCACTTCCCAATCCATGCCCATATAAGGAATAAATGGCTAGATCCCATGTCATCACATTTTAATGAGGTGGGAGTGGTGAATGACACAACACTGATGTACGTATTCTCAGGCGCTGACCTCAAATATAGCCGGAGTTTTGAAGAATCTGCCACGAGAAACACCAGACTCTAGCAGCCCAGTGAGGGTTGGGTTCATAACCTACAACACGCAACTACACTTCTACAACCTCAAGCCTAACCTCAGTCGACCCACGATGATGGTATGTCGTTATTAACAACCAAGCTATTTGCACAATATAGCGATGTATAACCAAATAAATAAATCAAATGGTCCTGAGTCATTACGGCTCTGGGTTATGTGTAGAGCAAGTACATTGTGTCCCTATTGTGTCACTATAATCACTATTGTGATGGCGCCAGTCTGACTCTATCACGATGCAAAGTGTGGACTGGGGGTACCTCCTATTGTATCTGCGCTCTCGGGACATGGGACCGGGGGACCCCCCATGGGACCCCCCTCTAGCAGCCCAACCCCCTTTCCCCCATCACTCTACTCAGTACCTACCCTGACACACCCAACTCCTCCCTCTCCCTCACTCCCCCTTCCCCACACTCCCCCTCCACTTATTCCACACTCCCCTCCACTCCCCCTCACTCCCCCTTTCTCTCCACTCCACCCTTCATTCCCCCTCCACTCCCTCTCCACTCCACTCCGCCTCTGACACCCCCCATCCACAGGTACAGCCCGATATGAGTGAGGTATTTGTGCCCGTGTTGGACGGATTCCTCGTCTCAGTGGAGGAAGCAGAGGTCCATCTCAAAACCCTCATGGAGCTGATACCAGCGCTGCACGGAGCTGAGAAGAGGGCGGAGAGCATACTCGTACCGGCGATACAGGCGGGCTGTGCGGCGCTCAAAGCGGCGCAGCGCCCCGGCAAAGTGATCATGTTCCACAGTGGCCTACCCACGGCAGCCGGGCCGGGGCAGCTCAAGAACAGAGAGGATAAGAAACTGCTAAACACAGAGAAGGTATGTAGTTGTACACTCAACACGGAGTTCTAACCACGTCATCATGTTTGTTTGTGTGTGAGAGAGAGAAAAAGTGTGTGTTTGTGTGTGAATAGCCAATAGTGTGTAAGATAAACAATACGATTGTTCCTAAATAGATTATGAATAAGTGTATTGGGTATGTTGTACACAAATAAGAGAACTGTGCGCCTATAACCGTAATGGTTCGCAAAAGCAAGCAAATGTCGACGCTCACAGAAGACAGACAGGTCTTGTGCGCGCACAGCATCAATTATTGTTCCTCGAATGCACGTGCACTTTGGATGCGCGCGCGTTTACAAGACGAGCGCATCTCCAGAACATCATCAAAACTCACATCTTTGTCAACAATATTAACATCAAGGGAAGTCAAATATTAGACCCCGATCATGATAGATACACATTCCCTCAGACGGTATGTCCTCATTCCACATACATCATTGATCATACATCCTCAATCATATCATACATCCTCAGTGGTCATTATTTCATTTCCTCACACTCCCGCCCTTGTGTGTACGGCTGTCACTTGTCTCTCATAGATCATGAATTCAACATCCCCGCAATACTAAACATGTCCCTTCCTCCGAGTTTCCCAGTAGATTCACCGTTCTCAGTGCTGATCACGTGACTTGTGTTGTTGCTCACGTGACTTGTGTTGTTGCTCACGTGACTTGTGTTGTTGCTCACGTGACTTGTGTTGTTGCTCACGTGACTTGCGTTGTTTCTCACGTGACTTGCGTTGTTTGTCACGTGACTTGTGTCTACTCCACTCTCTGGTAGCGATGTGCGTTGTCGAGTGTGTGTTCGGTTGTGTTGCTTCAAGTGATCCTTCCGTCCGAACTTCTTGTTACACTGATGGAGAAAGCATGAGTAATATCTTGTTGTTGTTGTTGTTGTTGTTGTTGTTGTTGTTGATGTTGTTGATATTGTTGTTGATGTTGTTGTGATCGTTGTTGTTGTTGTTGTTATTGTTGTTGTTGTTGTTGTTGTGTTGCTCACCATGGTGCAGTGATACGGTTTGAGACCGAGGTGAATCTTCTCATGTCTCGTCCTCTCCTCATTCCTCCCAAACGTCTTGTTACAGTTGGGATACGAGCACTGAACCCGCCTTGTGGGGCCCTGGGCAATATCGTGTGATGGGCACCTATGTGATGGGCACCCCCAGCTTGGTTTATTGGTTCATGGGTGTAAAATCTCTGAACAGTGGTTCAGTGTTCCTTACTCGCAGCCCCCAGAAGCCAGACGCTTTCTGTTGAATGAATTTTCGTTTTAGTAGGATTCTATTCACAAATTTGAGAATTTTAGGCTGAAAGTTTCTTAGTTTCTTAATTGAAAATTCACTGAGTTTCTTAATTTTTCCAAGATTCTAGGCTAAGTTTCTTAAATTTTCGGAAATTCTAGGCTCAGTTTCTAATAGAGAGTTTCTTATAGAAGAAACTGAGTGTACTTCACTTGCTCAATGCTCACAAGTCAAAAGTTTGAAACTCTTAATTTGGGATTATTCTACTTCCTTAAAACGTCACTCCCATCGACACAAACAATTGCACATGGCACTTTACACGTATCATGTAACACGTGGCAGTATTACGCTATTGTAATTGGCATCACATAATCATATCGATGTAACTTGATGCCCGTGCACTCAGCTTACAATGATGTACAGGTTCTGTGCACTGAACACATATTGTGTACTCAATTCGCAGTATCGTGTACTCAAAGTGCGCTCACATTCTCTCACACGAATCCCACAACCCACTCACCCCTCACAGCTCACTCACCCATTTAGCTGGGCATCGTGCCCGTGCCCCAGGCGGCATCAGGGCACCTGGCCAGGGTGTAGCATACCTCTTCCACCACCCCCTCTCACACAACAGGGAGTAGTACTGATCCCAGAGTGATGCCCAGCCACCACGTGTTATGGTCCCTGCGCGTCTCTCATTGGTCAACCCGGTCAGTGGTCGTCTCTCATTGGTCAACCCGGTCAGTGGTCGTCTCTCGCTGGTCAACCCGGTCAGGGGTTGTTTCTCATTGGTGAACCCGGTCAGTGGTTGTTTCTCGCTAACTGGACTCTGGTAAACAATACGAGGAGCAAAAACACGGGCCATAACACCTGTAACAACGAGGAACTATCAGCTCCAACGTGCCTTGTTCCCTTATATCTGTATCGCCCTGACCATGCCTATATCTTCACTGCTTGCCTTGCTTCTCCCCTCGACCAATCAGCGGGCTGATCCCCGGGTCTCGACCAATCACAGCTTTTGATCCTGTGCACGTGAGCGTGTCCGGGTTATTAACTAAACCCTGCGGGAGGTAATCTCGGGGGGTAAAGTACTTGTTAACTCTCCGGGAATGTATTCTGTGTTCTGATTGGTTGGGATAAGTCACGGGACTCGTATCTCCTCGCTCATTGGTAGACATGGGCACGTTGAGGTGTGTGGCTGGTAAGGCTGGGCTGGTCGATTGAGAGTGTTTCTCAAGGTATATATGTCAGATAAAAAGAGGCTTGAAAATGAATTGTTTTTGCTGGGTGGGGAAGTGTTGTCACTGGTTAGACAAGTCCACATCAGTGTTTCTGTGTAACAGTCACTGTATGTTACTATGTGTTAGTTACTGTGTGTTACTGTATGTTACTATGTGTTAGTTTCTGTGCGTATATGTGTGTTGCTGTGTGTCAGTTTCTGTGCGTATCTGTGTGTTACCGTGTGTTAGTTTCTGTGTGTTACTGTGTGATACTGTGTGTTACTATGTGTTAGTTTCTGTGCGTATCTGTGTCTTACTGTGTGTCAGTTTCTGTGTGTATCTGTGTGTTACTGTGTGGAACTGTGTGTTACTGTGTGTTAATCAGTGACACGTAGGTACACCATGCAACATGTTTCAAATATCACAATTGATATCTGATTGACTGAAATAGGATTTGTCTCGCTCCCTCACCCCCATTTCAACCCGCAGGAGGCGAGTTTGCTGGTTCCCGCAGACCCGCTCTACGAGAAGGTGGCGCGGGAGTGTGTGGACGCGGGAGTCGCTGTGGACATGTTCCTGTTCCCGCACAGCTACGTGGACCTGGCCACTATCGGGCGAATACCCGCAGCAACGGGCGGGAGCGTGGTGAGGTACCCAATGTTCAGAGCTGATACTGACGGAGAGAGGTTCATACAGGTGAATATTGTACTCCTGAGTAACTAGAGTGATTGTTGATAATAGGAAATATTCTCCGATAATGATGAACATTCCACTCATCCTATCCTCCTATTCACCTTCATCTCACCACAATCGGGACACACCTCTCCACCCCCTTCTCTCCCCCTCACTCTCTCTCCCCCTCACCCCTCCCGTCCGCAGGATTTGGCGATGCACATCGCACAGCCGTGTCTATTCGACGCTGTGCTCCGGATGAGGACAAGTGCAGGGCTCCGTCCTGTGGAGTTCTGCGGGAACTTCATGATGCAGAACGCCACAGATGTGGAGGTTTCTGTGTTGACACCCAAGACTTGTGTCACGATAGAGGTGAAGCACGATGACAAGCTCAACGAGCAGTTCCAGGCGTATGTGCAGGTGAGCTGATGACGTCACCGTTTGACAGATTTGACACTTACGTCAATGAGTACATAATTGAAATGGTTGATTTGAAGTGCTAGATTTCTATTGATTTCATACGATTTGAAAAACGAAATTTCAGGTTGCACTGTTGTACACATCAATCTCTGGGGTGCGGAAGTTGCGTCTGCACAACCTAGCCCTCCCTGTCACAACCTCACTATCCGAGATTTACAAGTCTTGTGATGTTGACTCAATCTCTAACTACCTTACCAAGGAGTTCGGAAAAGCGCTGCTCGCTAATCATTCCTACAAAAACGTGAGTCATCATTCAAATTCTATCATTTCCCGGATTTTGATGACGAACAGAGTATCACAACGAGTTGTCATCAAGTGTTCACTCTGATGCTCATCACACCCCATCCTTCTTTAACCCCTCATTTCCCCCTAGTTGAAAGAGCAACTTCTGTCCCGCGTAAGCAACAGTTTGGCCTGCTACCGACAGAACTGTGCTGCTCCCTCCCAACCTGGGCAACTTATCCTACCCGAGACTCTGAAACTGCTGCCTCTCTACGCTCACTGCCTCCTTCGGTCACCCGCCCTCATGCCATCTATTGAGGTAAGGGGAGAATGTGTATTCTTTACCTTCCAGCATCTTCGTATTGGCTTCAATATCCATAATAACACTTCGTGTGTACCTACAGTGTTGCTGCAACACTCTTCTCAAAGCAACACATTAGTCCAGTCAACACATTAAGCAACACAGCAACATTAAGCCGTTTCACTATCATTAGGTTGGTTTTGATGAGAGAGTCAACCTGTTACAGCGACTTGCTATGATGTCCGTGGATCAGACAGAACTCTTCCTATATCCCAGACTTTACAAGTTAGTATACTCTTTCTCTCTGCCCCCAACTCCCCTCTCATAAAGCCAACTTCTGTTACAGCAAGCCCCTCTTCCCTCTCCCCCACTCCCTCTCCCCCAACTCCCTCCCCCCAACTCCCTCTCCCC
>CAMPET010000277.1:74259-85968 GCA_946803715.1 Beroe ovata
TCCCCTCACTAATCCCCCCTCTATATATTCACTGACCCCCGTTTCCCCTTCAGTTTGAGCACCTCCACTCTGGGCAATGAGGGGTTGCCCCCCTACATACGCTCCTCCTATGAGCGCATCAGGGAGTCAGGGCCCCACCTAGTGGACAATGGACTGGTCCTCATCATGTGGGTCGGGGCTAACACTACCTCCAAGTGGCTGCAGGAAGTGTTTGGGGTGACAGTGCTGGATCAGGTGGACCCTACTGTGGGCAATCTGCAGCCGTTTGACAACGCCACCTCAATACGAGTGCGGGAGATTGTTGAGGAGATCCGTGCGGCGCGCGGCCAGCATCTCCGCCTCAATGTTGTGCGACAGAAGGACAAAACGGAGCACATCTTCATGCAGTTCCTCGTGGAGGACAAGACAGAACAGGGAGCTAACTACACAGATTTCCTGTGTTCCATTCACAGGGAAATCAGGAGCATTCTCAGCTAAACTTGGCGTAGTGAGGATATGAAACTGCGTTTCGATTGGGTTTGTGTATAACTAGAGTGTACTATAATAGCATCATGCGCAATGGCATCATGTTGTAACTGACAGATTGGGGTCCATTGTGGGGACTGTTTTACTTGACAACACACGCTTTACTCTTGAATAGTAGACACTTGCAAAACGTTATTCGTAATAACAGTGGATAAATCACTGCTCGTTGCTGCTTTTTCATCTAAAAAGCAGTGTTTCTAAATTATTTCAAGGACTGCGTTGATTTTTAGCAATAACTGTAAAGCTGCTTTGGCAGGACCCAAGTAGTTATTTTGTGAGTAGCATTTCTCCGTTGATTAGTTAAAATAGTAGCTGAGCTGTTGATTTCACACTGATCCAAATCGTGTGGATGACAATACCAATGTATTTAGTTTCTGGTATTGTGAGTCGATCTTTTGTGTGTGATACAATTCTATCATACGAAACTGCAGGCTAAATTTTGTACATGGTATTTCTGAGCAGTGTTAGTAAAACGTTTTGAATTTCAGATCCCAAATTAATGATTACGTGTTGAAAAGTATCGGAATTTATTCTTAGAAACTGATTGATCATTTCAATATTCAATTTGTTTATGATATTGGTTTTGAATAGAAGGTATCTCCTTTGTTCAATTGTACATAGCCGTGAACGTCTTACGTAAGTTATTTACGGATATTTCACTGCCACTTCAGCACACGTAGCCTCTTTTGTAAAATATGGAAGGCGCGAGCGCATGACCTCCGATAAAACACCAGTATCACGTAGCATTTCAAAACCCGCGCGTATATTATTATTTATCATTTTATAGCGTGCGTTTGTCGGGCGATGCCAGACCGCTGATGCAAGCCGCGAAGCGGCTTGCGCCAGCAAGAATAAGTTTGCACCGCGCGCTCGCGAAACGAAATTCTCGACAGAGTCTATCATCGATTGACAAAGCGTGCGTTAGCTCTTGTCAGATTTTATCTGTGTTCCCTGTTTTCGCGCTAGCCGGATGTTATCTGTCCACTGTTTCTTGCGCGCGGCGCGCGCGCCTTCATCGAAGGCTCCGGCAATTTCGCGCTGCGTGACTCAAATGCCCGGGTACGGGTATACCCCGCGCGCGTCTCCGTGGTTTGGCGTCATTTGATTTCTACGATCATTTTTCAGTTCACTGAGTAGAACAGAGGCGCGCACAGTGTTCACGCGCTGCGTGACCCAAATAGTCCGCGCGCGCTGCCGTGCCGTGGTTCGAATTTTTAATTTGAGTTTATTTCGACTTTTTAGTTCACTGAGTAGAACAGGGGCGCGCAACGTGTGCACATTGTCGAGAATTTCGCGCCGCGCGGCGTAAACTCATTCATACGCAAGCTCTATCAGCGGTTTAGCATCGCTCGACAAGCACTACTCAGTTAAGGGAGAAAGATTTAACTCAAGGATATAGTATACTATCGAGGAGCTACCCATCGCTGCTTAGACTCGTGCAAGTACAATTATATGGATTTTAGTTATACTTCCATAACTGTCACCGACTTGATTACTTGAATCCTTCAATTCCTGTCAGTGACTGTAAAGCTGTTGTAATAGAAGTAAAAATCTACTTATTATGAAACTTCATTCATTACACTCCATGATTGATTAAGACCATATTACATGCAGAATCTTGTATAAGGTTGAGCTATACTTGCTTGCATATGGTGTGTGCTATTTTCATCTATATGGTTTATGAATCATATCATTGCTTCAACTAATTCTCAAAACATCATTGTTTCAAGGTGCATTCATGAATAACATTGACGGAGGACAAGGTAAATATCTTACATTTCCACTCTCTGAATGCATTTTATGATACTCTGTAGCTTGACAAGTTGCCAAATATGCTATGCATTTGTCAGATGTGCCAATAACTAATGACATTGTTTTATTTTCATGAACAATTTTGTAGAGGAATAGTATATTCAATAAACTGTGTTCCAGAATGAGCCTTCATGCATTTTCGGTCATTAGTATGATGTGAAGGAAAATATTAATCATTTTGACCAACTGACTTTCAGGCCTTTTGGCAAAATTGAAACTTGTAAAATATTGATCAATTCATGCAGTGGATATTGGAGACATGTACCAAATAAATCAAATTTGGCAACTTGTCTTGCTAGAAATAAAATTCTCTCAAGTCTCAGTAGGCATCAGATCAACTTTCAGCTAACAGTGACTGATAACAAAACATAGTTTACTGATAAGTTGATGCACAAATTGGCTCAGTAGGGTTTTTAAATTTAGGACAATATGAGCAAAGCAAAAAGAGACACAAATGTACTAATAGTACATTAGTTTCACTTTTGGGTAGCTTTGCCACATTGTTTTTGAATAATATTACTGTAGGTACTATTATTGAAAAAGTTCTGAAAATGCAAGGAATATAGAGGATGGAAGATCCATGTTCGACAGCTGATGATTACCAATTCCATTATTTGATATTAGCATAATATAATCAGCATTATAGAATCATTTACTATTTCAGACTAAGAGTAAAGAGATATGCTTGCGGGGGATCAACTAATACTTGAGGAAGACTATGATGAGAACTATGAGCCAACAGAACAAGAGATTAAAGAGTATGCAACTGATGTTCTTGGACTCTCTATAAGTACTGATGCTGATCTGATGTGGATTGCAAGGCAAGGCATAAAAGAACCCTTACCTCCAGAATGGAAACCTATTCAGGATGTTTCTGGTGATATTTATTATTTCAATTTCGAAAATGGTCAAAGCATGTGGGACCATCCATGTGATGAGTACTACAGGGGACTTTATCTTCAAGAAAAGAAAAAGAAGAAAGAAAAGAGAAGTCGTGATCACTCAAAAAGCAATTCAGTATCAGAAGGCAAGGATACAAGATCAAGATCTATCAAAAATACCAGCAAATCTGAAGGAAAATTAGGAAAACTTCCAAAGTTGACTGGTGGAAAACTTGCTCCATTGTCTTCTGTTAAGGCCCAGAAATCAGAAAATGAGGTGTCAGAATGTAGCAAGAGTATCAGTATAAAGGAATCTTCCGAAATTCTGGTGTCTGAAAAGACTCCCAGAATTCCTTCACCAGCCATAACACCAGATGTCAAATCAAGGCCCACTGGAAGAACTGCTCTTGCTTATGATGATTCAGAGAGTGCCAGTTTCAATGAAAAAGTGGGACTAAAGAAGAAGCAACATAGTGCTAAAACACTCACAAATGTTGAAAATGAGAGTGATGATGACATAGACTTTGGGTTGGATCTACCCAGAAGTATGAGAAATGATAGGGCAGGCTCCCCCAATCTCTTGAAAGACTCTCTGAATCTTACATCTTTTCCAATATCCAGCCCTCGAATTCAGGTAGAGACTGAAAAGAGTCAAGAATCTGTATCCAAATTGAAGAGCAGTCTTGACTCTGATCTCAGTAAAGAAAAACAGAAGTTAATAACCAAATACAAAGTCGAAATTGAGAGGTTGCAACAGGAAAAAGAAGACGAATTTAACAGAGAAAAGCAGAAAGTAATTGCTGATAAAGACGCCCGGCTCTTGAAGTTGAGGAAGGAGGTTGAAAATGAAATTGAAAGGGAACAAGCTAAGAATATTGAGAAAAAGACCGAAGATCTTGAAGGGTTGAAGCAATTGATTAGTTCCGATCTCGAGCAAGAAAAGACCGACCTCCTCGAAATGAAGGACTTCGAAATCCGCCGACTCAAAAAGCAGCATGATGAAGAGATGGAGCACTTAAAGGATGTTCATGCAGACGAATTGCAAAAGATAAAACAGAGTAACGAGAATGATCTTACTAAAGAAATCGAAAAACAACAGCACACAATGAAAATAGAAAGTGAAGAAGATTTTAAAGACTACAAAGCAAAGATGGAGCAGGAAAATGAAAAAAGAAAGACTGAGCTGAAGGCTGAATTTGATCAGAAAGTTTGTCAATTCAAAGATGCTATGCAAAAAGAACATGATGAGGAAATCAATGATCTAAATCACTTTCTCAGCCAGAAGCTTAACAAGGAAAAGGCTAGGGTTGAACAAGAACATGACAAAGAGCTCCTTGAATTCAAGAATAAACTGGATCAAGAGCAAAAGTCAAAGCTTTCAAAGCTGGAGCAAGAAACTCTTGAAGCAAAGATGAAGGATCTCAATCTTGATTTGGAGAAATTGTTCAATCAGAAGAAAGACGATCTCGAGCTTGTCCACAAGCAATCGCTCATCAAGCTTGAGTATGAATTCGAGGAAAAGCTTGATAAGCAGCGTGATACTCTTAAACAGAGAAATGATATTGAAATACAAAACATTGAAAATGAACTGTCGAAGAAGAAAAACAGAATTGTGTCAGATCAAGAAAACCTTCTCACGGAATTGAAATCTGAGTTTGATCATCAGAAAAAAGTCGTGCAAGATGACCATAATGATCAGTTGAGGTATTTGAGAGACAGGAATAAATCTGAGGTGGATGTTTTGAATATGGAGAAGAATGATCTGGAAGAAGAATTGAGAAATCTTACTGCTAAGTTGAAAGAAAAGAAATTAAGCCACGAGAAAGACGTTGAAAATGTCTACAAAATGGAAAAGGAACTTAAACTGCGACAAAACCAGCTAACAGATCAAATTAGAAAGCTGGAACTCAGCCAAAAGGAGTTTGAAGCCGAAAATAACGTGAAAATGACTTCTGAACTTTTGGAGTTACAGCAACAGATTAAAAACATGCATGGAGAACTCGAAAAACTGATGGCAGAAAAACGGGATGTTACTCAAAAGTTGAATGAATCTCTCAAGCGACTGACTATTGAAGAAAAACATGCTGACGAGTTCAAAAATCTTGCTGAGGCTGAAAAGTCGGTGCTCATCAATAAGAAAGCAGACTGTGAAACGGAGATAGACCAATTGAAATCACAGAAACATGACCTACAAGTTGAGGTTAATGAGTTGAAGAATCAGGTTGAGCTTCTCAAGTTGGAAAGGAAGAACCAAAAGACAAATGGTGATCAGAGTCAGCAGAATTCTCCCAGCAAAGCCATACCACCTTGTTCCAGCGACGAGTCAGAGCCAGCGTTATCGTTCAAGTTGCCAAGCAAGGCAAATAAGATCCCCTCTAACTTCCCGAGTCCTCTCAGTGAGTCAGATGAGGAAAATATTGAGGATCTCAGAGCCATGTCTCGTCGTCTGAAAGAAGTGAGGGTGAATTCGCCATTGAGTGAGGAGGAGAAGAAACTTGCCACAGCGAAAATAAGGAAAGAGCGACACAAGGTCAATCTCGATCACAAGAAGAAGGAGATTCGACAGATGAAGAAAAACCATGCCTCAAAAACGGCGAATTACTTAAAAACTCTTGAGAATCACATGCTGGAATCTTCACCAGAAACGACCGACTTCATAGAGAATGTGAATTCCGAGATTGGACACGATGCTAAGATCTTAGAGAAGAAGCTCCAAAAACTCAAGAAAGATCAGATGCAGTACAAGGAGCGGCTCCAAAAGTTGAAATATCAGAACAATGTGAGCAGTGAGAGTGACTCCTCCATGTCTGATGATTTCATCCGTCAGATGAGGCCCGATAAGAAATCCAAACGGGGTCGCTCTGCCAGCCCAGCATCTCAAACCCGGGTGCTCTCTTCACTCTCCAAGATAAACGGGGAACTGTCTTCAGTTCTGGATATGTTCCAGAGGAATCTAACAAATCAAGGGTCTCCAGCTGGGGGTGAACCACTGCTCGCATCTACCCCACTGTCCAAAGAACCCAAGTGGAACCAAGCCCGACTACAGGCCAATGACCTCCTTGCTAAGAAATGGCGCTCGTATTTCGGATCAGATGGATTGACTGTCCAATCAGAGCAATCGGCTTTGTGCTTGCCTGTTTCCTATAATTATGACCCGAAGGAGCATGTCCAAATTTTCAAGAAGGAGCAGTTGAGTTGGTTCTCCAAAAGTAAGTCAACCACAGATTTACTGGCAAGTCATTCAGAGTGGCTTCGTGACTTCAAAGAACAAGTTGGAATGTCATCTGGCATGTTCACTAAGTACAAGAGAGACACTTCATATGACACGACTAAGTTTGATATGGACAGTGGCTTGGATAAGCCGAGTGATGGTACCAATGACAAGGCTTGGAGGTGACACCTTGCGATATTTTGAACCCATGAATTTCAGATATTTTTGTATATACAGGGCACAGATACTGTTTTTATTGCTGAGGAATGGGTCAGATGAAAATATATATGATTTCTTGATACATAATTATGAAGATGTATCATTATCTGAATCATGTCATAATGATTGCATGTCAAGATATGATGTTGACAGTTGAGATATTTTGAAAATATTTTATTTGTTTTAAAATAGTTCATCAGAATTCATAGGCGACTGGATAGTGGATATGAAGACTTTTCAATTTTCATGTTTGTGCGATGAAGTGTTCATTGACACTGAGAAGTATTGAAAAGTTTTCATGTTTCAGTTGAATGAGAACTGACTATAGGATACAGAATACTTGATTTTATTTGTTTTTGTACAGTGTTTCCAAGATACTATTCACAAGTTGATGCATACATATCACGTGACTCTCTCTTATTGCTGCATCTGACTCTTGCATAGCAACAACAACAACTTGTCAAGTTACAATTGATACTCATGATTAATAACATGTGACAAACACTGACTTATCCCCTCTATAGTTTGGTACTATTATGATGCTCCAGACCCGAAGCCGCTCCTAGTGCCACCGCCGGCCGTATCACAGATACCCGTGCTCAATGGAGTGCCGCACGAGGCTGAGGCCAGGCCGACTCCGAGACGGGGAGGCGAGGATATCGACTCCAAATACCTCAAAATAGCCAGGGCTGGGGGAAGAAAGGGTGAGTGTGAACTGCTTGCACGTGGCGTGACACATCACAAGGAGCACCTACTAGGATTGAGTTGTGTTTGTGGTTAGTGAGCAACACAGATACTAGGTACCGAGTCTGTGGCGATAATTTGAGTGATCATTATTTTTCTCTCCTCACGCAGACTTGTTGAAGTACAATGAGAATGCGCGGAAAAAGGACGAAGCCAAATCATATGATCGTACAGAGTGGTTCGACCATCCTGACACACAACCTGATCAGAAAGTAGGAAAACCCAGAGTTAGGAATCCACCTGGAGCACCAGACATGGGGTGAGTGGGATCTACCATGTGTAAATCTTGTGAAAATGTGTTTGTGTTACACACGTGTTTCATTGCCATAGATAACTATAGAACACGTGTTGAACACTTGTTGTATAGAATACTTGTTGTAAACCCATGTTAGCCACCATTGTGAACCATGTGCAAATAAATACCAAAAGGGAGTGGTAAGGCCCCCAAGTGCCTCATGTCAGTCATTTCACTTGTTCCCTAATATGACACATTCTCGTGGAGTTAACCGCCTCTCCTCTCCCCAGAGTTAGAGCAGGACGACAGGAGTCTATGTTGAGTAACGAGGCTCCCTTTAGTACCGACAAGCATGTCGTCTGGACAAGATAGTGAGTTACAAAAATGTAGTTATGCTAAGTGCATGACAGTACACAATCAGTAGTAGGTATTTTGTAAGTACTAATTACCCTACTTACATTGGACACATCATATTATGGACTTATTTGGAGTCTGGAACCCACTTGCAATACGGCTATTTTGCCATCATTGCCTAATGTAGGTCTTGCAATCAATACAACTTCGTGAACAACTTCATGAATACAACTTCATGAATACAACTTCATGAACAACTTCATGAACTTGATGTTTCAATATATACCTATTGTGTATCACACCTATTGTGGTACGCATGGCACTGTGATCTCTGCATTGTAACAGCTGGACATTAGGATCCTGGCATTGAAATGTCTCAAATGCCACCTGCCCGAAATACTGTCCGCTGTGTAATGTAGCGGCATAGCTGCAACAAACAATAACCTGGCCATACATGGCACACATATACATGGTAGTTGTAATTTGAAATTTGTTGACCATGATAATGGTAAGAAAACACCACCAGGTACGTAAGCGCCGGGTCCTTAGTTCAACATTCCCCGTTATTCTACTGCTGTAACCATGGTTACCATCGCTCATTCAAACCTGTGATATTTAATGGGTACAATTACACACTACGCAAATATCGAACAAAGTTTTGTACAAATATTGTTCGCATAATGATTAACCATTGACCATTGACCATGGTTATTTTCCTCATTTTGACCTGGCAGCAATGTCCCAGTATCATCCTTCCCGAAATTCTCATACAACATTGAATTGATTACGCTCTCATAGCAAGTAGATTTAAATAAGATGTTGTAGTATGAGTAGCCACGGTGTTAAAACACACATTCTAGCAGGAGATCTCTTATTTTCTTGGCAGAGCGAGCATCCTTGAGTAACAAGCTTGTTTTATGAACACCTTGAGTTCTAACAGAGGAATCTGGCAAGCATCCACCGTGCGTATGAGATAATGACAAATCATGTTCAATCTGCCACAGCCGCCATTCTCTATTGAAAATCAATCATCAGTTACAGAGTACCAACGTCAGTCTATTTGACACCATTACTGAATGTTTCATTCCATCAGTAGCCACGATCATCAATAGAGATGTACAGAAATCGCAATGTCACTATGATGAGCAATGTTAGCCTTTAGGTGGTATTTTAACACTCAGACACACACACACACACAAACACACAACGTACACAGCACACTAAAGCTAATGCGAGTAAAGGGGGTTGTTCAATCATCAACACGCATAGAAACATTTGCTCTCTCTTTCTCTTTGTGCTATCGTCAATTCTCGCTGTTCATGGAATTCGATATCGAGGCGGAATGTCAGCCTGTCCCATTTGAGGATGTGCTGAATAGGCCGGAACCGGGCGGTGATTGGTTTAGGTTGGACACGTTTATAGTTCGGACTCATCACTCACGTTACCAACCTCCCCTCCCTTGTTACTCTTCCATCCCTGCTTACCTATGCAGTTTGCATCTGTTTTACCATTAGTAATCACTACATCCCCTCCTCCACTTTCTCCCTCTCTCATTCTCTCTCATTCTCTCCCCGATCCCCTAACTAATTCTCTCATTGCACTCCCTCGTCCATTCCCTTGTCCATTCCCTCGTCAAACCCC
Organism: Beroe ovata; assembly: GCA_946803715.1. Lineage (NCBI taxonomy): Eukaryota > Metazoa > Ctenophora > Nuda > Beroida > Beroidae > Beroe > Beroe ovata. Next base: position 83,882 of record CAMPET010000277.1, read on the forward strand.
CACACCAGTAAATCCTCAGTGACGAAGAAGACCAAGACCAGTACTTGACGAAGCAGGCAGCGAAACAGCGATCTATGAACAGGACACAAGGTCCACTGCCCCCGATGCCCATACCGGACACATCACTTCCTCCCCCTAAGAGACTAGAGAAGTTGCCAATGTGAGTGATGAGTTAGGGGGAAAATATTATGCCTACTTCAGCTATTTCACTTGAAATGAATCGTGGGTAATGATTTTAACCCCTCGCCCTTTTTCAGAGGTGAAAATGCAGATCCAGTAAGCTTTTCTCATCTTCTCTCTCACGGTTACCAAGCTGACTGGAATAAGAACATGACTGAAACACGGAAAACGAAAATGGCAATGAAAAGGGTAGGTTACTACTTACATTTTCACCAGATTATCTGCATCCCCAGAAATTCCTCTACAGTCATTATCTAGTTGCGAAGTTGGGCATATTTTGATATTTTATAGCTTAATTTCTTTTTCTTTTCCTCTCATGAACGGTCACAAGCATTTTCATATTTCCCGCTTTTCCAATTACTGATCGATAACCACCCTTTCTAAATCGAAAATTGCCAATAGTTGTGCATGGAATGCGCGACCGCCGAATGGAGCGAGCGCGCGCAAAGTTTAAGTAAGCATTCGTTAGTGTCATTTTGCGAATATTTTAACGGGCCCCTATTGGCTGTTGCCATGGAAATGAGCGGCCATGTGACATTATCTGTGCATTCAATTTAATGCATAATTCTCTTCCTTAATTAGACGTTCTCAGACTGTAGATACAATTAAGTCTTAATTGCATCTTTTGTATCCTACTCTACTGGGATAGTGCACTCTTATCCGTTGCTTCGGAGAGTTTCAGTTAGACGGAATCTCTAAACGATGACCATTATCCCTATTATAGTAGTATCGAGTAACATCTCTCCCATTTTATTTACTCGTAATTGCATGGCTCAGTATGCAATAACTGAAGTTATTAACACTTCCAATGGATGTCATGGTATATCAACTCAAATATTGCTCACTGTTTAACTCAGCCATTAAATTGTACCAATTTGATGGTCTCCACAATTAACATTATCGCAAATTAATGTTCCAACTATAGGATTCCATTTCAGAAAGACGAGAGGGAGCAGAAAGATAAACTGACGAGACATCTGACAGACATGAAGAACGGAAACGGGATTCAGGAAACGGACAAACCACTTTTCAAACTGAAGAAGTTCTCCAACGTCCAACCAAAAGTTGTGAACAGTTGACACTGACATTTAGAAATGGACAGAGATGTAGATCAGATTATTATTTGTAGATGCATTATAACTGTCGGTTAATTGACTAAAGCACCTTTTTAAAACTTCCCGTCAATGTATGTTTGGAACACTTTTTGACCAGAAAGTGATGTAGGTACCCATAATCTAAAACGAGATTGTACATTGTAACATTGTAAATCTGGTTATTCAGTCACTGCAGTAGAATAGTTGTTGTATATCTTGTTTGTAATTGAAGACTGGGACCTGGGTAGATGAAATTCACGCAATTATTAACCTGATGTTTGTGTAGGAAGTGGAAAGATAAACAAACACTATGCCCCCTGTGCCATGTGCTCTTGTATACAGCATCACTTCTCTTCTTGTACAGAACGTTGGTCGACGTTGCTCATAGTTGTGCGCCTTCCACAAACCATTACTCAGACTCCTCTCCCGTCACTCAGGAATTGTACTCGAGAATGGTACTATATTTTGCGAGTAACCAATTATCGGCAATCACAGTTTTACTCATATTCGTTATCCGTCTGCTAACCACACCCTAAATATTTCTTGCTTGTGCTGCTGTACGAAAGTGAGCTGATAATTGCATATAATTGGTACCGGATATAATTAGCCGGCACATGTACAATGTACAATGTATTTATCATACTCACGCAAAGGGTTTTGTCGTAAAACTAAATATAACTGGTTCCGCCGTGCGTCTTAATGTATCTTATCTTCCTAGTCACTATTTCTCCATTAACACATGTCTGCGACAGCAGGGAGAAAGAGAGGTATCGTGTGTGTCTGTGTGACTGTGTGTGTGTGTGGGTGTGTGTG
>CAMPET010000278.1:761-34580 GCA_946803715.1 Beroe ovata
CTGTGTTTTTCATGAGTGCCGCCAGGTAAGCACTCTTACCACCGGGAGCTGCACACATATCCAGCACTCGCTCTCCTGAAGGAGAGAGAGAGGGGGAGTGTGATATGGAGGGGTGGGGAACGCTGGGGAACGGGAGGGGAAGGGGGGTGGAGAAGGGAACGAAAGAGAGGGGGCCGTAGTCAGAGAGCCAGCCAAAAATAGAGCTATTTCTCAATGAAATGATTTGAAGACTATGATATCCCCGCTTACCAGGTTTCGGGTCAAGTGCCATGACGGGCACGAATGAACTGGCTCCCTGGAGCATGTAATGACCAGCCAGGTATTCAGGGGTCGCACCAAGGGGAACCTGTGTGTTGTACACCACGAGACCAACCTGGGAGGGAGGAGCGGAGTCTTATTTTCAGGAGTTTGTTCGTTTTGTGTCCAGATAAAAGTGAAATTTGCAAAACATCTTGCATTAAATTTATACAGAATTCATAGACTATCGTCTCAATAATGAGATGCTGAGAATATCAACGTATTCCCGTCGCCAAGAAAAAGGAGATTTCCTCATCTGTGGTTTACCTTGCTCCACTTCCCAATGGGATCGAGATTTACACCTCGGTTGATCAGGGCCTGAGCGAGATCTCTCCTCCGGGTTTTGAGGGAGTTAGCTCGGATTGTAACCGGTCGTTTGTTCTCTTGGGCGTCTGGGAACGAATAAAAAATGGAGTCAATTACGGGAAAGTGGGAAAAATGGGTTGTGAGGATGTTTGTCAGTTAGGCTTGGAATGACGTAGTTTCTTATATTAACGTACCGAGTAGATCAACAAGTTCTCCGTACGGGAGTATGTCCATGAGCTGTGACATCAGGAAATCGTTGTACTGATAATAACTGCACAGATCTGACTTGAGCACCGCCCTGGGGGGGGTGAAGATTCGGGTGATATATATAAATCGATGTTAGGGTGATCACTGATCACTGATAATTCCAAGTTAGCACTGAAGGAAGCGGTGTCTCAATGAATCTGAAGTTGAAACCTGTACTCTTTCCTATTTCTTCCTTCTTCTCGAAGTGTTGCGAAATCTGCCAGGATCGCGAGCACCGACTTGATACGATCATTCAGTTCCGGCGGCGCCAGTTCACCTAGATAGAACGCTTGGTGAGAAGAGTGGATAAGATTTGAATGAATTCATTGACAGGTGATACCTATCATGGAATGGAGAGATCGTTTTACGAGGATCTTTTAACGATTTCAAGGCCCTTTTTGGGCCCTCATAATACTGGTTTAGCAATTCAAACCTTCAGCTTCCCTCTCTTCCTCCGTAGGCAGACTGAACGTCTGAACTTGCTTTGCCGCCTCCTTTCTCTCAGTCTCGTCTGCTTCAGCTTCCTACACAGAGATTGATTTAACGATCATTGATCATTGATCAATTACGAAAATCTGTAGGTATTTTCAACCACAGAGATGCGAAGACAGAACTACAAATCACCTCTTCAGAGCCCTCAGCCCCTTCTTCATCATCAGACCCGAAATCATCCTTCAAATCACCATCCTCCCCCTCTTCATCAAAATCATCTCCTGCAGAAGTATTGTGATAATACGAATCGCAAAGAGAAAATATCGAATCGTTTTATGAACCCAAAAAGTTCGATTGAAATGACGGACTCTTACCCATGATACCCATATCGTCATCGTCATCTTTATGTGATGTAACCTCTTCAGTGCTGGCTTTCAGCCAAGCTTTGTTCTCATCAAAGCCTGGAGAAACGCAGATGGTTTTCGGTTGTCGAGGGAAAGATGATTAAGGGTTCTAAAAACGGTGGTAACAACAAAGATAAGAAAAGAAGAGCAACCTGTAGTCTTCTCGAGAAGAGTATCCTGAAGCTGGTTCAAGTCGTCCAAATCAACCTCTTTGTCCGCCGCAACCTCTTCCATCTCCACATTTACACTCTCAATGGGAGTTTCCACCTCTTCCTCCTCCTCCTTGGCCACAACCTTCTTTTTCTTCTTCACTCCATCGGCGTTTTTGTTTTTCTTCCGTTTCACCGACTTCGTTTCTAGGGGATAAGATGGAAAAGTGAGTGCCTCAATTCGTCGATTAGAGGAAGAATCCTTCTCTCGTTTGTAAATTCGAGCAAGTCTAGAGTTCCACTTGTTAGCATTGACTCACCTGCATCATCAATGAGATGAACCGGATCTGATTGTCGCTTAGCTTTCCTCCCTGGACCCTTTTCCTTCCCGATGAGTGCCTTGTCTTTAGCCCTGCCCATCCCTAACAATGGAGGAGATTATTTAACTTGGCTGAATAGAGAAATCGTAGTGAGAAAACTAAATACCGTCAAAACTAACATCATCAGGCAGTTGAAAATTGACAATGGGTGGAGAGAACTAAGCTGGTAAAGATTCATAATTAAAAAGAACTAATTGTAAAGTACTACAAAGATTTCTTATCCTTCTGCAAATTCTTCTTTCTTCTCTTAGCAAGATACTTATCTACTTTACCCTCCTTTTTTAGTTTATCAAACTTAGATTTGAGTTCCGACTTCCTCATATCACTGCGCTTGGCAAAGTACGGATTCTTCCCTTCCTTAACATTTTCAAAAGCTCGCTTCCTTGTCTGAGATTTCAGTTTCTGTTTGTCAGTCTTCAACTGATTTGCCTTCTCAGCAGTATTCATTTTATTGATGAGTTTTACAATTTGATCCTTCTGTTTGGGATTCTTGCACTTTTTCAATTCATCCTGCAATCTCTCCTTCTCTTCCGATCTGATGTCCGTGATAAACTGATACGAGTTTTGGAAGACGCTCTCCTCGAATTTTCCGGAGAGATCGTCAAATCGAGGATCCCGTGTTGTTCGTTTAGCAACTTTGATATCACGGACCACGGAAACTTTCTTCTTTGAGGATGTTTCGCGTGGGTGACGCTTGTCTGAACGCTTAAAGGTGGTTTGTTTCACGGTGTCAACAGTGGTTTCAGGGTTGTTTGCTTTTTGGGTAAGGGCGTCAAACTTCTTGGAGCCTGCGGTATTTGACATGGTAACATTTTTTCAGGAAAACGTTCGACAGAGGTTGATTCCTGCAACGATATTCATTCCAACTCACCTATGTTCTCCCTCAACTTCAGAAGGTCTCCGATTGATAGTTCCCCTTCCTCAGTCATTGCGGAACTGTCATTTCTACATGCTCCCTAATAAAAGAGTTAGATCAATATCTGTCTAAAAACCAGGTTAAATGAAAGTAAACTAAGATCTATCATGTCAGCAGAATTGCCGAAAGTAGGGAACAGGAAACGAGACGGCTTTAAAAAAGCATTATTCACAGCAGCAAACATAACAACAATCTTTGAGCTAAGTATTCACATTTCAACTAAAACATGCTTTCAAGGCAAATATAAATTGCCAATGATGATAGCTTCTATTGAATTGAGCAAAATTAAGATACCAAAATCTGAAAATAACTTAATTCATATGAATTTTCGAGCAAAATGGGAAGACGTGAACTGTTCAACCAAAGTTTCCCACTAAGTGGAAAGTGTGAGGAAAGTACCTCAATTAACTGCGCGCGACAAAGCGCGCCCAAAAAGCCGCGCACATGAATTTTCCTTTGACACATAGCAAACATTCGCGCCGTACGCAGACACACATTTTGGAGCGTGACGGGCCGAAATTAGCGGGAACACAGTGTCATATCTTCATCAAACGAGGATCGGATCTTGCATTTCGAGTGGCTGTTGTTCAACTTTCTTGAACGTTTCCGCTACACAGGCCGGATCAGCTAGACCACACTGTAGCCCCAGCCCAATTCCTGAGACCAGTTCATTATCAAATCATGCGACGATCAATTATAATGAACCAAATCAGGAACGTGTCGTTACCTTGAATGAACAGCATCATTGCATGGGAACACTTCTTGGTGGCTTCCTCCAGTGGCAGCAGATAACACGGACTAGGCTCGACAAGAGTGATGTCTTTACCAGATAGATGCAGCTGTGCTCTAACGTCGACAGTAGCGTCGTTCCTCCACGACTGACGACCAGATATAACCAGACAGGGGGCCACTGACTTAGCTACAGGTGGGTTTATACGTCGTGAAATTGGGTGTGATGTCATTTCAAGCAAATGGCATGTCCAAAATGCTACCTCAAACAAGGAAATTCTAGAAATTCCCTAGATGTTCGGTTCAAAGCAGATAGACTCAATATTTTTCTCAATTGGTGCACGACGACACGACTTGGCGATGTGTGCTATTTACCGGTGAATTGCGTATCGGGTATGGGAACTCTCCTGTAGAATGATTGCTCGTACTTGATGGCGTTGTTGATGTTAAGAGAAGTGAGCAGTCGCTCAGTCAGGTAATGCCTGAGATTATATGTCATGGTTATCTCACGCGTTATTTACAGGAATCACGCGTTATTGGAAGATCTCACGCGTTATTCGCCGAACAGTTCACTACTATGAACGCGTTTCATGTTCTTTTAGGCATCTCTCTGGTATTTATGAGCAAATGAATGACGAATGTACATTCATAGGTTTTATCAGCATTTCATCAACGCGTTTCATCACGCGTTACACCACGCGTTACACCATGCGTTACCTAGAGTCAGTGAGAATGGGTGTTGGTGAGGACCGTCTACCGAACTGTTTATCCAGCAAGGTGCTAACAAGTTCGGCTGGAGTCTTGCTCCGCACACCAACAACATCACTCGGCTTCATGATCTGATTGGAATTCCATTCAGCTATCGCGGAAAAATTCCATCCAGCTATCGCGTTTTGTGGGGCGAAGTTTTAAACCATTGCTGCAGACATGAGTGAACCTTGTGGTTTGTATCAAAATGGATGAATGAGCATTAAGTTGACATGTCTCAATGACATGAACCCACCAAGTCAGTTATCTTGTCCTGCGTCCACTTTACCCACGTCTCCGAGTCATTGGTCACCTCCACCAAGATAGCTCCCAGCACGTGTTTTGAGTGTTTCAACATGTACCGCAGAGCTGGGATTGGTCACGTGGTCAGAATCACGCGCCACGTGATTTATCACGCGTTATATGTCACATGTTGGAGCTCATGTGACCACTTAGAATAATTAGCTGGTAAGTTTTCTCAAAATCACACATTGATTCAATCATTCTCCGACGTATCCTCTCACCGATATTAGCTCCCGCTCCCACACCCAACAACACCATTGACCCAGTAATATTGAGAGCTGACCTCACATGGGTTATCACGTTTACCAGATCATCCAAACTGGAGTACTCGTTACAGATGTCCCCGGCATCCTCTTCACATCCTGAGACGGGAATAGTGGGTTACAATGTTACTTGAGGGCGCTACGCACCGTGGGTCACAATGTTACATGAGGGCGCTGCACACTGGTGTAAGTTAAGGAGAATTGAACCCGCGCCGCGCAGAGCCATGTCTTTAGCTGAGGCAAGGGTAAACTGAACAAATTGAAGCGAAAAAGAACCCTTATCCTTAAAGTGACGACAGCAATTCCCCAACTTTTTTGAATCGAGTGACCTCCTAAGCAGCTACAATTTCCCAACATTTCTGTGACTTTGACTTTACCGGGAAGGTCGATGTGGTAGGTGACAAACTGGGAGAAGAATCTGGCCGCCTCCTCCCCTGAATTCTCCAGAGTCTTGAACTGGGACTCGTGATCAAATCCAAAGTCGTGGAGTGTTATAAGTGGAGCTAGTCTGGCGTTGGTGCGCTCCCCCATTATAGACACGTTCACAGGGCCTGGGGAATGTGGAGAATATGACTTGGATCAATCTCAAGCGTTTTAAGAAAAACAAGAGATGATAAAGAAGCAGTGATCTGAGGAAGCGACGATATGGCGTGTCAGTTTTGTTGCCATGGCCCATGATGCGAAACAAATTCTGTTGCGTGACTCATTCTCACGCGTGAGTCATTTCCACACGTGACACGACCTGACCTGTGCGTGAGAACCAACGCGTGACTCATCATTCTCACAGCGTGACTCACCACAATTCGTATCAACTCTGACATGNGACACCACTCTGTCAGACAGTTTTGACAACAATGTCAATAATGAAGTGATGTATGAAGGGTACCAGTACACGCACCAAGACATGAGGAGCGGGTGTGCATTCGCTCTACAGGCGTGCACAGCTGAATCCAACTGTCAAAAGGTAGCACGTTTCTATGGTAACGTTCATACTTATATCGCAATAAGTTCATCCGTCATTTCATGTCAACTTGAAACTTCCTTCATGATTTGAACTGTCAACAGCCCCTTATCATCACCATAACCCCCACCCCTAATTTTAACCTCGTCTACTTGTATACGTGAGCCTATATGCTATGACATGTGTGAAATACACCATATTTATACGGATACTATCACTTATCACCTNAGGGCACCCCTAGAGACGGTCTTCACGACGGCGGTGATGGACGATACCACCACGGAGTTCACTGCCTCCTCGTCGCCAGGGAGGAGGGAGATAATCGAGGAGATCGTGACGACACCCCGATCTGATGAGGTCATGATGTCCACCACCAGTCCGATCGTTACCCGGGGTGTGCCTGAAACCGAGGTTACCACTGCGCGAGCAATCGTAACCCCGATACGAGAGGAGGAGGGAGCGACTGAGACACCTCCGTCCAGTGTTTCGTCCACCCCGTCCCTTCCCCCGACCGAGACACCCTCCGTTCCGCCGACATCTACTGCGACACCAACGCCCGCTGAGGAGACGACTGTTCCGTGCGAGAACGTCACCGGAATGTCGATAACAACGGAGGAAAGTGGAACTGCTGACGTCATCACAACCCAGTCCTCGACTGTTGAGGGTGTCGAGACACAGGCTACCACAAAGACTCCGTCGCAAGAAGATGCTAAGACGAAGATAACCATTGATTCTACTGGAACACAAACCAGGATACGCATTAGGTAAAATTCAAAGGATTTTGAGAAACCTCTAGGTTTCGTCCTTCCCTCACTACTTTCATTTACACTTTTCATATTATAATCGTTGTTTCAGGTCTACCTCACCGAGGCGAGTTCGTCCCCTGACGACAGAGGAGTCTCCCACTCGTACCGCCCCGCCTGATCCGTTCTCAACGNAGTCGGTCAAATGCAGGATTTATAGTTTCATTCCAACAGATGGCGCAGATTGCATCACACCGCGCATCGATTCAGATGACAATAGAGCAGACAGCAAGGCTGATCCTGTGAAATTGCACACCTCGGAAATGCACACCTCGGAAATGCACACCTCGGAAATGCACACCTCTGCGTCGTGTACAGGGAATTCCGCAGCTGCTCTTGACGCTGAGTCCTCTGATTCAGGCTTTGCTCCAGGTTCTTAAGGACATCAACACTGAGTTTCTCTTCTGTTTTCCATTATCTATAATGCATGTATGTATACATCAATATTTTCCTTTTTCAAAGACTCCTTCATTTGACCTTTCTTTGTATTTCAGGAAGTTCGATCGAAAGTAGTCTAAGTATGGGTCACCGCCCCACAATACTACGGGTCAACATGAACACCAAAACGGGGGGTTTCTTCTACGAGCCGACAGATACAGAGACGCCAGTCCTGCCCCGTAACACAAGTTACGGTGCTGTTAGTCTCAGCAGGTTCGGGAGTGAGGGAGGGGGAGGGCATCCCGGTGAAGATGTCCCCATAGATATCATCAGCTCGGAGTTTGTGTACCAGGTGGGTCCAAATGTGGGATTTTGGGAGGGGGTGAGTTCGGGGCTAAATAATTGAGATGGATCTGGAATAAGATTATTTCGAGTTTCTGCTGGGAGTGAGAAGTGAATGTTTCCAATGAGTCATGCTATCGAATACTGGCATAGAATCATGCTATCAAATACTGCAATAACTTCGATTGATTCATCCAAGTTCCACAATGAAATCAGTAAATTTTCCTAAACCACATCGAGTTTTTCACGGAGTCATCAGGTAATACATACCTACATTTCCTCAAGTCAATTTCACAACCCTGAATATGCCAGTGCAGGCGTGTTGAATAACAGAATTTATCATCAGTTTAGTAATACGATACTAGTTCTGTGTCGCTTACTTCACAAAAAATGTATTTCTTTTGAAAAACAAGCGTCACCTTATTACACTGGAATTGTTATGTGTGAGTCTTATTTCAAAATGAATAATTCATATTAGGAACAAATCTCCTTCATTACTCATTTTCCCATTTTTACTCAGAGCACGAATGTAAGACCTACAGTAACGGAGGATAAAATCGTACAAAACGCGATAAACAAGCTGAAAATCGCATTCTCTCTCTTCCCACACTTCTACAAATCGTACTATCCCAGAATTGGGTCCACTGCCCCCACCACCACCATTGATCTTATCAGGTAAACGAGATTTATCAGAAAAAACTATTTTTCGTGAAATCTTACCTCACTCGATACTCTTGATGACGTGATGTAAGATTACAGCCCATTATACAGCGTTCTGAATAGATCGAAATACTATCGATGAACGACAATCATTAGTTGGTGTTTAAGATGGAAGAAGTTCGGAATAGTTTGAAGATTTTCTATCAAAAACACCGCTCATTTCCTCAGTTTATCGCCCGGCACGGGAACTACTGCTCTCGTTCTTGATGATGAACAGACATCGGACCACAAACAACTCCTTGAATACCTACACAGGTGGGTTTAGAGTTAGGGGGTGAGGGGTGGGTGGATGAGTGGGGAGTGTGGGGGTGGGTGAGGGGTGAGGCTGAGGAGTGAGTGGGGGTGAGAGTGGAGTGTATATTGAGTGTATAGGTATCTAGTAGATGCGTTGAGGGTAATAGACCCAATAGAGAATCCTGAATGTGGAGACGGGAAGACGAAATGACAATTGAGATTCATGTTCGTACATAAGCAATTAGCATGCAGGCAGTAACTCTTGTACCTTATTCTCTTTCATAATGAAATGAATTAGCAGACTTTTATTGAATTACACTCATGTAACATGTCTCTTATCAGTGAATACACGGACGCTACTCTGCATAACGGGAAGAACGCAGTACAAATCGAGCAGGCAATCATAGCACTGAGGCAGTTACCGCCAAAGTTGTTAGTTAGGAATTGTTCATTCCTGCTATATTCATTCGACGCTTTGGAGCAGATATTTCAGCCCGATATTCAACTTTAACCCGTCTCCCTGTTCCAGTTTACCCAACGTTCTGCTGAAGTTGGAAGAATACAACGCATCACAGGCAGAGTATATCCACTATTTGATGGAAAAGAAGTGTGAACTTCTGAGAACGAAAGAGTATCTGTCAAGGGTTCAGACAGCGCTGGAAATAAAACACGACTTCTTCTACCAAACCCTTGCTTCGCTTGTGATACAGAGCTTCCTAAAGGGTCTTGATGAACAGGTTAGGGCTGGGAAAGTATTCTCTTTCCTCTTTTTCCTTTATCTATATGTGATTTTGTCCGTTAGTGACGCACATATACAATAAGTTAATCCCAATTGCAGTTTAAATACTATCGGGAAAGACAGAAAGAGACTATGATGGCGGATGAACAAAGTGAAATATACAACGAGTTCATTGATTTTGTCACTGAAAGGATGGATAGTGATATCACAATTCAATCGTTAGGTTTGTGCAAGCTCAGCGATGAATGGCGCAAGATGCATGTTTTGTAATCATATACGTATCGCGCGGTGAGATTGAAGCGTAACAAGATCCTTGAAAACGCGCGTTACGGAGCCGCGCACGGCACGCGCGCTGGGCAGCGCGTCTTATGTCATCTTTGGCATGTGACTCACGAATCACTCCCTCATATCACACACAACAATTAACGAATCTTCCAGCTATAAATCACAGCGGCTGTGACGAGAGGGAGTGTGCCAGTAACGAGTGTACAGCTGTCGAGAATCACAGGAACGAAGTACTGCGTCATGCCGAGATAGGATTCTTCAATCATGTTTTCTATTCGACCTTTCTACCCAATGGAGAAGCCCAGAAACAGAGAGACAGGTCCAAGCCAATTTCTCGCTTCCTTTATCTTCTTACCTATTGCTTTCATTGTCATTCTCTATCCCATTTCATTCGGTGAAATTCATTTGTTATCATAATGTAAAGTTTAAACTGATCAATCGGTTTCAGTGTTTTCCGAGAGAATCTAAGAGAACTCCAAAGTGCTGCTACTTTGAACCACCCTGACATACTGATTCCAGCAAAGTATCACAACGAAGCCCCTTGGCTGCCTGCTCAGCGCCACTTAGCCACTTTACCCGCTTTCAAGAGCCCAAGTGGCAAACTGTCGTGCATCATGAACTGTGTGTTCACTATCTTCAAGCTTCTGTTCGTTGGGGCTAGCGGTCAAACAATTCTAGACGGGAAAACTGATGATAGCTCTGTCCCAGGTAAAAGAAAGGGGTGAAAAGTAGGACCATCTCCGCCTATCTTATGAATTGTCCGATAACCCAATGTTCTGTTACAGGCGCTGACGACCTGCTCCCAGTGTTGATCTATGTAATCATACATGCAAACCCGCCCAATCTCCTCTCAACCATAGATTTCATCGACAACTTCACTCCTCGCGGTATCACTGGCCAGGTAAAGTAGAATTAAGTCGAGCATTGCATTGTCCATTTCTGTTTTTTGTACTCTGTACTGTCCTTTTCAATATTAGGATATTTCACAAATTTAACCTGTATTTCAAAGGTTTTAACCCATCGTTTCAGGACCAGTATATGCTGATGCAGTTTAGGGGGGCGGTGGAGTTTATCAAGTCAATGCTCCACAAGAATCCGCGATCATGAAATCGCAAGTTTATCATACACAGAGCATGGGAGTAATTTGAATTGACATTCTCACAGATTGAGACGCCCGGTGCGAAAATGAGTAACTTTGATTTTGTTTTTGGCTAATAAGTGATAATTAATCGGACAAAGTTCAATCGGCAGTTTTGTTTAGGAGGGGTAAATTGAGGTGTGACGGTTTTTGGTTATGGATTAAAATGTGAACTTTGGTGTTATCGCCAGATAACATGAAACTTTGTACCGATTTCTTTGAAAATAAATGGTGATTTATGGCGTATTGTATGTTCTGTTTTGTTGAATCAAATAAATGTTGAATTATCGTAGCTGAAACAGTGAATTTTAATGAGTTTACTTTCTTGATTCAGTTTGCAGTCGCTGTGCAACTGCAATGCAAGTCACAAGTGCACATGTGCATATTGCGCGCGGCGCGACGGTAGGGAGAAATCCAAATATTGCTGTAATTGTTCAATGCAAATGATCGTAATAAAACTGAATCCAAGGCAAATGATCGTAATGATGCTGAATCCAATAAAATCATAGTTCATGCTTGTTGAATCAAAATCAATGTTATGATAATTGACGCGCCGCGCATAGCTTTTGAATTGTCATTCAGTTTTGAATTCCTGCGCAGTGTGTTTGCTCCTATAGCAACTTCTCGTCGATGACATCGTTTCTATAGCTTCACGAGGTTCGAAATTTGTTGCTACTTTTGGTAAATTGCCCCCAATCCTAGATGCTCCAAGGTTTTACTTTGCCAATGGCTAAGTTGTCATAGTGTAGCTACTATTAAGTCTGGAGCGGCTCTTATGGAGCTTCGATTGAAAACAAATGATTTATTTTGAGATTGTTGAACAATCCTTTTTCGATTCTTTACCAAACAATTTGACTCGGCATATCTGCATAATATCATTCTAGATCTTTGGCATAGTTAAAGAATTATGAAGTGGGTGTATTTGTCTGGGATTATTGCAAAATCAGTTGTAACGTTATGAGTTTTGGCATTAATAGTGGGATGCCCATGAAAGATCATCACGGACTTTTGTTCTTGATGCCGTGCAATGTGGACAATCTAAATCTGTGCATAAATAGCTGCTGAAAACGATTTTTGATAAGCTAGTAGTAGTTCTATATTAAGAGCAGTGAGTCCAAGTGAATTTTTCAAAAATCACATTTGTTAATTGTAATAGGGTGAGTAGAGATGGCTCCCAAGAAAGGAAAGAAGAAGAAGTCCGGGAAGAAGAGGAAGAGCGCAAAGGGACCGGCGATTATCGATGGAATCAGTACAGAAGAAATGAGCAAGGAGCAGCTCGAGCAACATATTCACAGACTCAGAGAAGGTTGGTTTATTTGTGAAACATAAATCTCAGTAATTGGGTTCTTTAACGCCCGAACCATGAGTCCACATATGAGACCCTCATTAAACTTTAACCGATCATCAGATCAGAAACTTGTTTGTCCCATTTCGATGCAAGTATGTCGCATACCCATGTATTTCTGGACGCTGAATCGATTCCCGATCGAATTTTGGCCCTATCTTCCTTTCATGCCGCGTTGTTTGTCATGTGTCTTCTAAAGTAACATTTGGGAAGAAATTAGAATTTTCCTCGATTCATGCTCCAAAATTCCTTCGGGTTTGAATTCTACGTCAAAAGATAGGCTAGGAGCACTTATTCCTAGTATGCCTGCTGTAAAAAAGTTTTTGGTATCGGTGTGTCTCATTCATTTTCGCGTTTTTGTTGTGTTTGCATCCCACAGGTTTGAAATCGTCATTTGGGCTTGGTTTCACGGCGAGTATGAACTATACATGATCGAAACGAGGGTCGATATTTGTAGTGTGATAGTAAGAGCGATGATTTGGTGGAAAATTAGCCTCGTAAGTGTCTTTAAAGTAGTCATTAAAGACCTTCAAAAACGAGGTATAAAAGTGTGGAGTCACTCACTTCATTTTCTAACGATACTCAGATCGGGAATTCGAAGAAATTTTTTTGTCCCACATTCAAGCAAATACTATGGATTCCCAGGTATTTTTAGACGCTGAATCGATTCCCGATCGAATTTTGGCCCTATCTTGTTACCCTGAGGAGTGGTATATCATGTGACTCAGAAATTCATGTCTCAGAAGAAATAAGAATTTTCATCAATTTCCCAATCAGCTAGCTCTCTAATTCTTTCAGATTCGAACTCTACGTCAAAAAATAGGCCAGAAACATTACTTTTCAGTATGTCACGTGCAAAACTGATTTTGGCCTATTTGTGCGTCCCACTGATTTTCGCGTTTTTGTAGTGTTTGCTTCCCAGGGGAGAGAAATCGTCATTTGGGCGTGGTTTAACGGCGAGTGTGAACTATACATGATCGAAACGAGGGTCGATATTTGTAGTGTGATAGTGAGAAAGATGATTTGGTGGAAAATTAGCGTCGTAAGTTTCTTTAAAGTAGTCATTAAAAACCTTCAAAAACGAGGTATAAAAGTGTGGAGTCACTCACTTCATTTTCTAACGATACTCAGATCGGGAATTCGAAGAAATTTTTTTGTCCCACATTCAAGCAAATACTATGGATTCCCAGGTATTTTTAGACGCTGAATCGATTCCCGATCGAATTTTGGCCCTATCTTGTTACCCTGAGGAGTGGTATATCATGTGACTCAGAAATTCATGTCTCAGAAGAAATAAGAATTTTCATCAATTTCCCAATCAGCTAGCTCTCTAATTCTTTCAGATTCGAACTCTACGTCAAAAAATAGGCCAGAAACATTACGTTTCAGTATGTCACGTGCAAAACTGATTTTGGCCTATTTGTGCGTCCCACTGATTTTCGCGTTTTTGTAGTGTTTGCTTCCCAGGGGAGAGAAATCGTCATTTGGGCGTGGTTTAACGGCGAGTGTGAACTATACATGATCGAAACGAGGGTCGATATTTGTAGTGTGATAGTGAGAAAGATGATTTGGTGGAAAATTAGCGTCGTAAGTTTCTTTAAAGTAGTCATTAAAAACCTTCAAAAACGAGGTATAAAAGTGTGGAGTCACTCACTTCATTTTCTAACGATACTCAGATCGGGAATTCGAAGAAATTTTTTTGTCCCACATTCAAGCAAATACTATGGATTCCCAGGTATTTTTAGACGCTGAATCGATTCCCGATCGAATTTTGGCCCTATCTTGTTACCCTGAGGAGTGGTATATCATGTGACTCAGAAATTCATGTCTCAGAAGAAATAAGAATTTTCATCAATTTCCCAATCAGCTAGCTCTCTAATTCTTTCAGATTCGAATTCTACGTCAAAAAATAGGCCAGAAACATTACGTTTCAGTATGTCACGTGCAAAACTGATTTTGGCCTATTTGTGCGTCCCACTGATTTTCGCGTTTTTGTACTGTTTGCTTCCCAAGGGAGAGAAATCGTCATTTGGGCGTAGTTTCACGGCGAGTATGAACTATACATGATCAAAACGAGGGTCGATATTTGTAGTGTGATAGTAGGAGAGATGATTTGGTGGAAAATAAGCGTCGTAAGTGTCTTTAAAGTAGTCATAAGAGACCTTCAAAAACGAGGCACAAAAGTGTGGAGTCACTCACTTCATTTTCTAACGATACTCAGATCGGGAATTCGAAAAAAAAATTTTGCCCAACTTTCAAACATATAACATGGATTCCCTGGTATTTTTGAACGCTGAATCGATTCCCGATCGAATTTTGGCCCTAACTTGTTTTTGAACAGTGGTCAATGGTCATGATAGGTAAAACAACGTGGGTACCTATATGCTTTAGAAGTTAAGAAAAAGTAAAACTTGAACATCTAAGACTAAAGAAGCTAAGCAGCAATCGATAGGAATACCACTCAATCCACTTTCATCGGAACCATAATGTGTAACCACGACAATCGCCCTATCTCGCTCCCCACGGCATGCGACTTCGATCATAACATTTGAAAAGAAATTAGAATTTTCTTCGATATCCCGATTTGTGATTTCGATATCCCGATTTGTGAAATGGATTGATTTAGTAAAATGCTCATAATGGATCCACTTTGCCGAATATGTCCAATGCACTTGTCAATTGGACACACTGTGACCATTGTGTCCATTGATCAATATATGCCCATTGTGTCCATTAGACTAAGATACCAGCTTGATGTCCATCAACAAGGGCGGATTTGTTGCACAAATTGTGGCCATTGTGTCCACTGGTGTACATTGGACAAAAATATCAAATTTTCATACTGAGCGGAATGACTAATGGACGTCTGATGGACGTGCATTAGACATTTCCTTATTGATGGACACAATGGACACATCTACAAATCTTATGACCCTTTCACCAAAGAATCAAATGATGAAGGACTTGATTTCCTCATAAAGTCCATGTTATATTTCAGAAATGGAGCGTGAAAGGGAAGAAAGGAACTATTTCCAACTCGAGAGAGACAAGATTAATACTTTCTGGGAGATAACCAAGAGACAGCATGACGAATCCAAAGCTCTACTGAGGAATAAGGACAGAGAAATGGAAGACATGGAAGAAAGGCACCAAGTTGAGATCAAGGTAAAAGATAATTTGCCAATTCTGAGGTACGGTCACAATCATAACAATAAATGTCTTCATTTTTGCGCACGCGCGAATCATTTACTGATGAACAAAGCCAAGATTTCTTGCGCGCACGAGGGCTCTTGTTTGGAAAGTTTTCGCTTTATGCCAAGGTTACTATGGTAATATTTTGTCAAAAACTACATCTAAATTGGTTTCCTATCAGGTTTACAAGCAAAAAGTCAAGCATTTGTTGTATGAACATCAGAATAACATAACTGAGCTCAAAGCTGATGGTAAGATTATCATGTTTACTGCTTCGTGACAAGATTGAGTTGACGCTAATTGGCACAAGTTCGATGACCGATGACAAACTTCAACCATACACTCTCAGGAACACTGACATTAAAACTGGAGCAAGATGAGCACCGGGGTAGTGAAGCAGAATTGAGGAAGGATAAGAGAAGTTTGAAAATCCAGCTCAAGGAATTGGAGCTCAGTCACGAGGACGTTATCAAGAATCTCAAGAAGGTAGTTAGCTGTCAGTCGACTTATAACCAGCAAGTTGATCATGGATATGTGAGAGGGAGGATTTGATCTTGAAATAACTTTTTCTCCCTAGCAACATGACGAAGCGATCACTGCGTTGCGGCAAGACAGCGAGCGGCATGCTAAGGAACTCCAAGCCAAGTATGAGAAAAAGATGAAAGTTCTGAGAGAAGAATTGGAACTGAGGCGTAAAACAGAAATCCACGAAATTGAAGAGGTTTGTTTGAGAGTACATCTTTGCTTATCTTGCATTCACACCGATTTCTATCGACACTTTACCATAACTGTATAACTTTGCAGAGGAAGAATGGTCAGATAAACACACTTATGAAGAATCATGAGAAGGCATTCAGTGACATCAAGAACTACTACAACGACATCACTCTCAACAACCTTGCCCTCATCAACTCACTGAAAGAACAGGTGGAGGAAATGAAGAAGAAAGAAGAGAGAAACGAGAAGCAAATGTCAGAAATCCAGGCTGAAAACAAGCGGCTCAAAGAACCACTCGAGAAGGCGAAGGCTGAGGTGGCTGAACTCAAGAAACAGTTGGCTAACTATCAGAAAGACAAACAGAGCTTACAGAGTGCTAAAGCGAGGCTGAAGGTTCAAGAGCAGGACCTGAAAGCACTGAACTGGGAACATGAAGTCCTTGAACAACGGTTCAAACAGGTAATGAATTCATTCATACAAATTTTCTGGATGCCGTGATACCAAACACTGAAGATATTGACCCCTCCTTTGTTCCAGGTACAGCAAGAAAGGGATGATCTGTACAACAAGTTTGTGAGTGCTATCCATGAAGTGCAGCAGAAGACAGGTTTCAAGAATCTGCTGTTGGAGAAGAAGCTTCTTGCGCTGGCAGATGTTCTAGAGAAGAAAGAAGCTCAACTCAACGAGGTATTTTCACGTTCTTTCCCCACTCTACGATTAGACCTTATCAGAACCTAATTTGTACATCATAAAGTATAAACTTTCCCTATAGTCAATACCCTTGTCTTTCCAGGTCTTGTCAGCCAGCAACCTTGACGCCACGGCCCTCACTGTCGTAACTCGTAAACTGGAGGATGTGTTGGATAGCAAGAATAGCGCTATCAAGGATCTCCAATATGAACTCGCACGGGTCTGCAAGGTAAGTGACCTGATAGTTATACGCTCAAATAAAACGTTATTTTCCACTAGAATATCACGTTTGACATTTTTAGTTCATATTTGAAGTCATTTTTCCTGACAATATGTCTGTTTGCAGGCTCATAACGACTTGATGAGGACGTACGAAGCTAAACTGAGCATGTTCGGAATCCCAACGGAGGAGTTGGGATTCAGGCCTCTTGAAAGTACTGTGGGTGGTCAACCGCTTGGTCAGGGCCCGGCTGGTTTAGTCGCAGCCCCCAACTAGATAAACGATTTGTCCTATAGCCGTGTGATATTTGGAACTCAATCGTCTGAAATAATGCTGCTCCTGAGGAGCACGATCTATGGAATTTGTTTACACTTAGAGAGACAGAGAGTAATGACTTTATCTCAACGACCGAGACTTAACAGCCTATCAGGCAGTATGCTCTTTTGCACTTTTGCAGGGCGTCTACAGGACCTACACTGAACACTCAGTGATGTCGCGAATAGATTTCATTTGTACCAATGCAATAAGCCAGGCCAGGCGTAATAATAATGTGGGAATTGTAGGATCTTCATGGATGATACCCAACAACTGATATAGCAGAGATTCATACGCCTGAATCAGTGCATTATTGCAGTGTGTACTCAGTACTGTCATCAGTCATGTCATGTGATATGTTGATATTATGACATACAATTACATGATATCTGATCTGAAGTCATGGCCACAAATTCAGAATCTGTTCCCGCGCTGCGTCGCGTGACCCAAATACTCCGCGCGTCTTGTCAGATTTCATCTGACCTCAGTTTCTCGCGCGCGCGGCGCGCGCGCCTTCATCGAAGGCCGAAACTTGTCTGGCGATGCAAGACCGCTGATGCAAGCCGCGAAGCGGCTTGCGTCAGCAAGCCTGAGAATAAGTTTGCGCCGCGCGCGCGCAAAACGAAATAATTCTCGACAGGGTCTATCATCGATCGACAAATGTGTGCGCGACACGCCTGTTTTTTTGCGACATACGGAATATTTGGGTCACGCAGCGCGGGAACACGANAAGGTTAGGGTTAAAGTTAGGTTAGCATAAAAGCTGGCAGGCGCGTCGCAAGTACCGTCGTGCGCGGATTCAAACGAGGCAGAATAGCAGCTGCGATATTACAATGTCATGCGACACATATGATGTAATGTAGGTGCGCTGTACACTGTAACTGCGCGGACGCGTTTTGAATAACTGTGTATGCTCCGCGCCTGTTTTTTTGCGACATACGGAATATTTGGGTCACGCAGCGCGAGAACACGAGTGATAAGCATGTATATTGTCTTATTTTTAATCCATTACACCGAAGTTCAAAGTAATAAAAGCTTAATTATTGTGCATTTGAGGCAACCATTGATTAATATTGCTATTGTATAGCCTTCTTGTTTAGTTATTACTCATTGGCTACTTACCTTGATAATCTGATATGACTTTTCGAGATTGGCATTGAATATTTGGATTAATCTTCTGTCAAAATCACTCTTTGTTGTTATACTTTAATCTTAATATTCTGCTTGTATGAACTGTTTTGAAATATTCATTGCCAGAGAAGTTGCCAGTAGTATTGACCAACGTAGTTGAAGAAATTTTAGCTGATGAATTTTTCCCATCATAACTTTACCATCATCTAAGCACAAAAATTGTAGCAATTTCATATTCCTTACAGTATTAGGCATTTCCATTTATATTAATTCTTAAGTCAGCTCATATCCATAATAAATAGGAAGTCTCAGTGAAGCTTGTCGAGCAGAGAGATCATGATGGCAACAGATGAAGCAGTGAACCCCAGAGCTTATCCATTGGCTGATGCCACTCTAACCAGCCAGGTAAGCATGTAAACTGCATGCAGGAAGAGATCAGCAATACTTGTCATTTTTTCCTTTGGGTTGAAAGCCAGGGATTAAATAGTAATTATGGAAATTTCAGATTCTTGATTTAGTTCAGCAGTCAGTTAATTACAAGCAGATCAAAAAGGGAGCTAATGAGTCTACAAAATGTTTGAACCGTGGTATAGCAGAGTTTGTAGTAATGGCTGCAGATGCAAACCCTATTGAAATCCTCCTTCATATCCCCTTATTGTGTGAAGACAAAAACATCCCTTATGTATTTGTCAGAAGCAAACAGGCTCTTGGTAAGATAACTTGTATTCAATATTGAATATTTGTTATCCAGGAGACTAACAAGGCAGTTCAAGTTATGGAAAATATTCTTCAGGTCGGGCATGTGGAGTTAGCAGAGCAGTTGTTGCAGCAACTGTGACCATAAATGAAGGGAGCCAGCTGAAGCCACAGATCCAAACTATTCATGGTGCCATAGAGAAACTCCTGATCTAATAACCTGATCAGTGGCAGTAGCCCCAAACAATTGAGACATGGCTGTTTTTAATAACCTGATTGATAATTTATTTATTTTTATTTTATCTTATCACATTTGTTGTTTTACTGACGTCTGACATACTCAACATTGATTGCTACTTGCATGTAGATTGAGGTGATATGAATTCAATTCAAATCAATTCAATTCATTAATGTCATCCTTTTGCAATTTCTTCTAAATGGAACAAATGACTAGAACAAAAATAACATAGTATACCAAGGGAAATTTATTCATAGAATGGAAAGTTATGATTTCTTTGGTTAAGTGCCATTCCCAATGATGAAGCTCCTGTACTGTGCATTGTTAATTACACTTTCCCCATTGTCACTATGTGCAACGAAATTTGTGTTGGTTGGAAGTTTGGGAGACATTGCCAAAAAGTATCTCTGGGCTGCCATTTCAGAAAATGTCTCAAAGTTGGATTCAGACATAACCATCTATGGAGCTAGTCGTGGCTCTGAGGCAGAAGGGAGGCTAGCACTCAATAATATCCTTGACACTCTTCCTCAACATACGCATCCACTTGATGGGCTGGAGGAAAAGTTTGCATCTCTACTTCATTCTTTCCCTGGGGGTGAAGACCTCCTCTCCCAGAGCCAAAGGTCATTTTTTGGTTTATTTGACCAACTCGGTGTCACTGGATCAAGTTTATATGAAAAACTAAACACTTTGTTTGAGAGAGTTCCAAAGACTAGTACAGAGGTCAAATCAGACCTTGATGAAATTTTCAGAGCACTCAGTTCTAGCAGTGAAAACTTCTTGAAAGAAAGTCCTGGGAAGTTTTCAGAACTTGCAGCAGGAGTGAGTCAATTTGTTGCAAAATTTTCTGAAACTAGCTCTAAGTCTTCTGAAAGAATCATGTCAGAAATGTCTGTTTTCCTACGAAATAGTCAGAAACATATTTCAGGCTTAGCAGACAAGATGAAACAACTTAATTTCAATTCCAGACCATTTAAGGAGAGGGTTGAATACTTGCAGTTGAAGAGTGCATCTGATTATGAGGCTTTTTGTGAGAAAGTGGCCAATGATCATTTGATATTTTATCTTTCTATTCCCCCTTCTGCTTATACAAGTACTACAGGGCTTATCTCTAAGTTTTGCAGGAAAAATGGAAATAAAATCAGTGTTGCTTATGAGAAACCATTCGGCTATGACTTTAAATCATCCGAGGAGTTATTTTCATCATTAGATAGATTGATAGGTAAGCAGAATATTTTTCTCATCGACCATTACATAGGAAAGTCTATATCTCAGCAAATCATATCGGTAAGGAAAGCAAACCCAGCACTTGAATCCATCCTCAATAAAAACCATGTTTCAAGTATCAGAGTGAATCTTCTTGAAGAGGCCGACTGTCTTGGCCGAGTTGGATATTATGATAAGAGTGGTGTTTTCCGTGACATGTTACAGAACCATGCTACTGAGCTCCTTGCTTTGGTAATGGCCGATTTACGATCAGATTTCAGTAGTGCTAAGATTGAGTTGCTAAATTCTTTAACCAAACCAAGCAAACATCAAACTGTAGTTGCTCAGTATGATGGCTATGTTGAGCATGTTGGACATTCCACTTCCACCCCGACCTTTGCCTCAGTTCTCTTTTCATCCTCCCTACAAAGGTGGTTAGGTGTTCCCATCATACTTACCTCAGGCAAATCTCAACACAGCGACCAAAAATCTGTCATTGTGACCTTTACTGACGGTAACCAATTGTTATTTGATTACATATCATCAACTGTGACTTATCGAGGTCAGAGTCTATTGCCTGCTTCATTTACCGTTATTCAGAACAGTTACACTAACCTGATCAAGAACATCATCACGGGGAACAGAGAAATTCTACCTGATGCTCCATCAGTTCTGGCATCCTGGCGTATCTGGGATGACGTGATCAGTCTCCCGCACAACACACTCGTACATGAAGCCCACAAGGACCTGCACGTTGAGCTTCATGGCAGATTTCTCATTGCAAGCAATACTGTTCATGGAGAGGAAGATGATTCTGAGACTGGTATGAAATTCTTTAACAAAGCGTTGCTTGTGAGTGACCATGAGGAACATTTGTATGAGCACATAGTACTCGATATGATCAGAGTGATCAATATGAAGGGGGATGATGAAACAGTCCACCTAGCTCTTAGTGGTGGTTCCACTGTACTTGGTGTTTACAAGTATTTAGTTTCTAATAGAGACAAGGTGGACTGGGTAAATGTGCATATTTGGCAGGTTGACGAGAGGTGTGATTGGAAGCATACAAATGCGGCTAATTTGCAGTATTATCTCTTAGAGAGTATTGATGTGAGTCCTGATAACGTTCACTTGATGCCCGTTAATAGAGATGGTTGTGGAGATGTAGCCAAATATCAGGATGAATTTGACTCTGTGATAGGTGGAAAAAGGTTTGATTATGTGCTGCTAGGGCTAGGAACAGACGGTCATACAGCATCGCTTTTCTCCGATGGGGACGTTCTGTCGACTTCGGCAGATTTCAGTATTGTCAGAGTTGAAAATGTGGTTTCACCCCACAGAATGACAGTGACATTTGACCAGATTAACCGGGCTGATTGGGTGTCCATATTAGTGACCGGTGTAGAGAAAAGAGACATCATTCAGAGCTTGAGAAATGGTGATCATTATCCAGTATCGCACGTTTCCAATGAACATTTGACTTGGTATATTGATGAAGTTCTTCTGTGATTGCTTATCGATGGATGTTAACTTTTCGTATCTCCAATAAATATTTATTTTACTGTCTTATGTTTGATTTCGTAACATGTTTTATTTAGTCCCTTTGTTAGTTTTGTCAACTTTCAGTGTATGATTTGTGCGATGTTTGTTTATCAGACGTTTTGTTTACATTATCAATTTGGCGTTGATGTCATTTGTTGTTACAAACGGAGCCTGGACCGAAAGAACTACCAAATCTAGATTTAAAACTGATCACTACAGTAGAATTATACGTTACAATTGACACAAAATCAATTTCATCCTGAATATAGTATCTCTGTGGAATTCCAAAATAATGACCACCACACTCCTACTACAGTAGTGTAATAAGATGTTATGGAGAAGGCTACAGATTCAGCAGATAAGTTAGCACTGAACAGAGTGTCGTTGTGCGGGGTCACTGGCCTGTGCGATGTTCTGCCCGAACTCTCCTTCCCAACTCCCCTGCCCTCCACTCAGGAGAAGAGCCTACTCTTCAGGTGGCTACGACTCATTTTGATGTTCTTGATCAGTTCATTCCTTCCTGGCGTAAACTTGTTCTAAAATGTCGATACTGCAGACGACTCTGTCACAGAAGTTGATAGCCTAATCACATTTTATAATCTTAACAATGATCCTATCCTATAATCTTAACAATGATCCTATCCGGATCTTATTATAATTTGTCTGTTTTCAGTTCGTTGGTCACAGAGAAATCACAGCTGTTGAGCAGCAAGTTCTCCGATCTTCTTCTCAACCATGTAACCGAGGCTATCGACAATGTCAGCACACAGCACATGTAGGTTACAAGGTTCAATACATTGCTAACGATGATTTATTCTCGATTTCCATGCTGTAAGTTGATTTTGGTTTTTATCATGGTCATGTTTCAGCGAACTGAAGACTGAGAGAGAAAAGGTTGAAAATACTGAGTCGTATTCAGGTCTTGTACAAACAATTCTCACACGCACCCCACATGTCTTCAACAACATCGCGGGTGAGTTGCGATCTGTTTCTGTTTTGGTGTTAATGATGAGAAGAGGGATAGCTGACAATTGTTGAATGTGTTGTTAATTTCATCCATGATAGAATATGCATTTTCGCAGGAGTGGCGAGGAATAAAAAGAAGATAGATGCCCCGAGCAATGGGGCAAGTGCCAAGGTATGATTTTTAATTTGCTTGTTAATTCGCGCGAAAAAGAAAGTATGTGAAAGTGGGGCATATGTGTAACATTAACTAAACTACTAGCTGCGAAATGTCAAAGATCTGTCGAGAACCCAACATTTCATTGTTTTCGCATCAAAAAAACGCGCGCGACGCGCTGTATTTGCGCGCTGAAAACGCAGAAAAGGGGTTGGGCGTTCGCGACTCCCGACCACAACATTGTTTGTGTCTTGACGAGGTGTCTTCCTCAGGACCAGACAACTCCTTCAAAAACCTCCTTCATGATGGATGACCTGCTCGATAAGAAGAAGACCCCCTCCAAGCCCGAAGAGAAAACTCCCAAGAAATCCAAAAAGCAGCTCGAGACGGAAGAGCTGGACTTTCTTCTCGCTCAATCCCTTGCGGGCGGAGGAATCGGTGAATCAGTCCGCAACCGACGAAATCGTGGCGCTCGTGGTGGTTCGGCAGCCGGAATTTCTCCGGAGAAACCATACGCTTCCGACCCTAAGATCAAACCCAAACATATGAAGAAGAGTACTGCGCAGCCGGCAAAGTTTAACCTGAAGAAGCACCAGAAGAAGAAATCGTACGTGATGTCTAGCTCGGACGAAGATGATGCGCCGGCGATAGAGATTAATCCCGAGGACCTGAAACCAGAGAATATCAGCGAACCAGCTGCTGAACCCGACGACCCAGGTAATAGAAGAAAATAATGATCGTGTAAACTCTCAACGCCGTGTGTTTGGAGATTTAGATTTACCGAATGTATTGTTCATAGTGGAGGATGAACACGAGAATGAGGATGAAGATTCCGGTGAGGATCAGCCTGCTGCCTCGGCACCGGTCTTTGAGGATAAGGAGTTGCACATCGAGAAGGACGACTCGCAGGAAGACGACGAACCGATGGAAGAGAGTGAAGAGAAGAGGGAGGAAATGGCGGATGAAGATATCGGTGGGTATGATATGTTATGAAGAAGCAAGTCAAACGTAGTGATGCTGTCAAGATTAAGTAGTCAAAACCTTTATATAACACTTCAGATGAGGATCTCCATTCGAATGAAGATGATGACGAGGACTATGTTCCTCAATCTTCAAAACCAAAGAAGATAAATCTCCTGAGGAAGGAAAACGGGAAGACGAAGACACTTCGTGACATCAAGGGTAGGGTAAACTAGACATATTACGTTCACTAAGCTCACTACCTGATGATGTTATCCGGTAGTGAGTGTTTATGAATGATCTTTCAGTTGAGAGGGCTGAAAAACTGAAGAAAGAAGCGAAACAAGCAAAGCAGCAGTTGATAAACGAGGACGACATGTCAGATCCATTACAATCGGCGAGTTTCAAACGATACTCGAAACTTCTTGATATCATATTTGAACACGAGGATGAAATGGTTCCTGAAAACTTCAAACTTGGTAAAATTCCTACTAACTTTTCACTTGCTCCTCAAATTTCCTACTTCCCTCGAACCATAGAGGATTCAAATCGGGGGAATTTGGACTTTTACGAATCACACGCAGGTACGGTGGAAGATGACGACTTCCAGGCGTCGCCCGAGACACTTCTATCACTACGGAAACTGGAACTGTTGAGCGCCGAGGGAGCAAAGTTGAAGCAGATGAAGGTTCTCAACTGTATTCCTCAAGATCGATTGGTTAGATTGCTCAACATACTCGACAGACACATCAGAGACAGTGTCCAGCTGAGCCTTAATCCTGATCCGGTGAGTTAATGGGTAGGAATCGTAAGATTCACGCTATTTGTCGTTAAATTCTGGCCATTTTTCGACGATTTTTGTACGAATAAGCAACGCAAAATGAAACTATCAACTGCAGTTCTGTCATTAATGGCAATTTTCATAATAAAAAGTTACTCGTGAAACGATATGCCAGGCAAAAGTTCCATTTCGTCATCAAAATCCTCCATCTCAGTTCCAATGTCCAATTTGAGAGTTAGTAAATGGGCGAGTAGGTTGACTCGTAGAAGAATGGAGCAGTATGGCTGGTTCCAGTGGGTCTTGACCACGGCTGCGTAAAGAGGAACTGCTCACACAGTGGATTCCAGTTGAGATGAAGATCCTTCAGGTTGCTCTGGATACCTTCATCCTTTAGATCCACCCTGTTCCAGAATCCGATTATTCGTCCCAGATAGTCGTGTGCGAACATGTCGCCGGGGGCGGCGTAGTATTGCGATGCCACCCTGTTATCGTCGTCCAGGAGGAGGGTTATCCCGGCATTCCTCGTCTGTTTGTACAGGTTCACGGTGGAGAAACTCGTCTTGCTGGCGGGAGACGAGTCCACGATTACCACGTAGCTCGGAGAATTCCACTTCTCCGACAGATCAATGACGTCACGGAGGATACCGTTTGTCGTGAATTCCTCCATGTCAGCTCGAATGAAGATGACTATCGTCAGAGATGTCCCAGCTCGTAGATTCCTGAAGTCTCGTCCGTTAAGTTCCCACTCATCCGCCACTCTGCAGTACAGTTCCTCGTATTGAAGCTCGTCGCATACCGTCTTCCTCTCCTTAGTCATGAGCAGGGTCCGGTGGACGACATCTCTCCAGTGCATGTTGCTGTCCTGTCCGTTCTTCCTGGACCTGATCAGGACACCGTCCCGTAGGAACCTGATCATCCGTCCCCATTGATCGACCAGATACATGTCGTTCCTCTTCGATCTGAACTCGGCAGTTTCGTTCTCGAACTTTCCTGCGTTATCGACGATGTAGTCCCCCAGGGTGTCCCAAACTCCGCTGACACTATTGTCCTGGAGGAGAGTGACGTAGTCCGCGACGTTGTATCGCCCTTTGATCGCTCTGTTCATCATTCCGAACTTCCTCCTCGACTCGGGCTTGTCTCGGTTAAAAACCACGATGTTCAGCAGGACAGACATATGTTCACGTCTGGTATGTTTCCCGAACAGCTCCCATCTCTTGGCAAGTTGCCCGGCGATCCCAGCATTCGATTGGCAGGTACCGCACTCCGCTTCAGCCAGGTAGATTATAGAAGGTTTGCCGTCAATGTTGGAGTAGAAGTCCCACTTGCTGCGCGACTTGGGGTTGGTGACATGTAACTCGGGGATTCGACCACACATGTTAGGATGATAGTGGAAGAAGTACGGCCTGGGGAGTAAATTATTCGTGAATCACCAACTTGAAATACTGAGGGGAAACTGTGGGAAATTAATAATGGACAGTGGTGTTTTATCAAAGTGTTACCTAAAGTGTTCGCCCATAATATGGGGAGTAGGTGTGAAGTAGGAAGTGGTGGCAGTTTCCACTGTCGTCTCGCCCTGGGTGAAATCCTGACCAGCCACCGCCACTATGCCAACCACAAGAAGGATGACACTGAGACTCATGCCTAGAGAGAGAGAGGGGAGAGCAGGGGGTGAGAATGAGACCTGACTATGAAACTCGGATATGATGTGAATATGGAAATGTACTGAATATCAAGTCAAATGTGGAGCAAATAGCCACTGGAAGAGCCACCAGCACGCCCTTAATCAGCGAGAAAAGAAGGAAAAACGGAAACAGCCATGGATAATATAAGTTTCTTGCGTGTCAGTTTCAGCAAAATACTGCATTCCTATTGGCTGACCGCCTAACCGTGTGACCCTCCTGCCCCTTATAGTGGTTGTGATAAATTTATTACATGTTCTCATGTTTCCAAAGCCCTTGCTTCTTTAATCAGATTACGACGGGTAATTGTTTTATCGGACCTCGAGTTTCTGTCAACTCTGTCCCACGCACAGCATGGTTTTGTCCACGAGTTTCCATGCTTGCCAATATTATATGCTTGAGGCAGCACCCAGAAATATGGATACTTATTTTGGATGCGGACGCTCTATATTGAAACAAATTGGTGAGAGACGGAGGACTTGTATCAATTATTGATAGTAATTGAGTAATTAGAATTATCTATTTGGAGCGCCGACGCAAAAACCCATGCGTGAGGTGACCTCAATTCTTTATCAATGTTCTCATATTCATGTCTATTATTTGCATAATTTGCAAGTATAATTACAGATACCGGGCGCCGAATTTTAATACATTCTAGAATGAATAAAATTCTCGGAGGTTTCAGCCTCGCAACCATTTCAGGAAACTCTTGACGAAGATTTGTACTCCTACCAGAAGCAAGCGTTGTGTAGGATGCAAGTTTCGGCTGAGGCTGCGATATCATCCTTCCATATCCTAACATCTCCCGATATGCCAAAAGCAGGTTCAATTTCTTAGTTCTAACACGTACACGCTGACAGTGAATAATCAAATCTTGACAAATCTGAACAAAGAGCGTCGATCATCTCGCTGAATCAAATGATCTCTTTCGAGCGCGCGCGCGCTCCCGTGCATGAAACCCCAGCTTGCTCCATCTCTGCCGGGGATAGAGCGAGGGTCAGCTCTCTGGAGTTGGAACCTATTTTCACAACATCCTCCCTTTAGTGTACCTAGAGGACGTGATAGAGAGAACAGTAATGTACCTGAAATTCCATCTCACTAACGGGATATATCCGGCTTATGATCCAGTGTATGCGGACCCTAAGGGGAAAGGTGGGTTGCTTTGGGACCTGAAATTTGTCAGTCATACCAGAGGATTTCATAGAAGATCTTTAAGTGGATTTCTCGAACTATGAGTGAGTTTTGCGATAATTCGTGGAATTTTAGTCGTGGTACACAATACACAACTTCCACAGATGATGGTCAGTCAGTGAAGAGCAAACGTAAGAAGAGTGTTATGCCGACTAACACGCTGCTTGTGTCAGTGTATAACCGTATAGTGGAGTTGATGGAACTAATGCCTGGACTCCTCACTGTACAGACACTACCGGATACCCTCGTACTGCAGGTCACACAATACTCCGCAATCAATTTGCATGTTTTTTCCCACGACCCACGTCGGTAGTCGCCCTCTCCTCAGTCCTCTTCTCCGAGCACACATTATGACAGCTCCCTCAATATAACTCCTCTCCCCTCGCCTGCTCTTCCTCTCTTGCTTCACAACTCCCCTCTAAGATTTTGCTTAAACTCTTCCTCTCACTGCTCCAGAGCTGTTGTAATCCATCATTCTGAACTCTCTCCCAGATTTCCACCCTGTCCGTGTCTCCGTTCTTTGTGGAGAACGTGGGCACGCTCCAGCTTGCAGCTCTCTCCGTGTGTAGGGGTATATTCTGTCTCTACGAGAAACATCGACAGATCATCCTGGATGATATCTTTTCCTCACTCGCTCGTCTCCCTTCCTCCAAGAGGAACTTCAGGAGGTTCGTTGTCACGAAATTTACATCTTAACTCGTCTCAAACACGCAAAATTCACCTGGTTTTTGGTCTGATTACGGAATATGTATCTGATTATATTTCCCCGTGCCTGAGTCACACCCTCTCACTCCCCCTGACAGTTACACGCTTTCCAACGGAGAGAGCATCCAGATGGTGACGGCCCTGGTGCTTCAGCTTATCCAGTGTATTATCAAAGTTCCAGCTGCAGAGGAGAAGAAAGAACCTGTAAAGGAGATAGAGCTCTATGAACGGAGAATGGAACAGGTCGGTTTTATAGCCATGAACAACTAGACCGAGAAAAACATACGATCTGACAACTCATACTGCACGAAGAGTCTGATTAATAACGTCCGATCTAAGTCACGTGACAATCCTCTATCCAGGATGACGATCAAAGTCACGTGACAATCCTCTATCCAGGATGACGATCTAAGTCACGTGACGACTATTATCCCAGGATGACGAATCCCCGAGGAAGAGCAAGAAAAAGAGAAAGGGGAAGAAAGGCCGTCGATCTGGTCGTCGGAGTTCGGAAGAAGAGCCCTCGACTCCCCCTCCCCCCTCCACGGCAGCGGAAGAGAAAGCCCCGGAAATTCAGGGAATAGTAGTGGAAGCGGAGGAAGGGGGAGTGGAGGGAGGAGCGAAGGAGTACTATGCTCCAGATGCGGATGTGTTGATTGTGACGTCATACGAACAGGCGCTACAGACAGCACATCACTTCCTGTATGCGTTCCTGCGTAAATGTTCGGGTGAGTTGACGCCACCTTGACACCAGTTTCTTGAGAATGTGGTCCTCTTGACATCTGTTCCCCTTGTCACCTTCTTTTAACAGCTTTCTTTTACCAATCAACTCTCCATGTAGCCAAGGAGCAGGAAGATTATCGACCACTATTCGAGAATTTTATCGAGGATCTTCTCACCTGTCTGAACCTGCCTGAGTGGCCCTCTGCCGAAAATGTTCTCAACCTGCTGGGTCGCCTGCTAGTTGCCACATTTTCCAGCAAGCACTCTGACTTTGCCATGAGGACTGTGACGATTGAGTACCTGGGAAACATCGCTGCTCACCTGAGACGAGATGCAGTGAATAGTCGCAATGACAGCGCCAAGCTCAAACAGGTAGGTAGTAGTTACTCTGCAACGAATAGGTCACTGCACGCAATGAAAAATTGGTATTATTTGACCGTTCATTGAGCATATCACCATCAATGATTGGTTGACTTTAGGTTAGTTACCAGGTGTTATGTCCGGGATTCACGTTACTCACGTTTGTCAATCACGTGACCCCACTATCTGTGTGACCCAGGTGCTAGTGGAACAGTGGGCACATGAGAACAACGAGATGGAGGACTCGTGTCCTCTCTTCCCCCACGACGAGCAGAAAAGGTCCTCACAAGTTGATTTGGACGAGGAGGAAAACATCAAGAGTAACATACTCTCGGATCACATCACCGAGTTACAGCTGNAGTGAATAGTCGCAATGACAGCGCCAAGCTCAAGCAGGTAGGTAGTAGATACTCTACTTTGCAACGAATCCGTCACTGCGCGCAATTTGAAATTGGTATTATTTGACCGTTCATCAACTGATTAGTTGAGTTTAGGTGAATCACCAGGTGTTATGTCTGGGATTCACGTGACTCACATCTGCAAATCACGTGACCCCACCGTTCTTTGACCCAGGTGTTAGTGGAACAGTGGGCACATGAG
The DNA here is from genome assembly GCA_946803715.1 of Beroe ovata. Classification (NCBI taxonomy): domain Eukaryota; kingdom Metazoa; phylum Ctenophora; class Nuda; order Beroida; family Beroidae; genus Beroe; species Beroe ovata. Next base: position 30,945 of record CAMPET010000278.1, read on the forward strand.
AATAACGAGATGGAGGACTCGTGTCCTCTCTTCCCCCACGACGAGGAGAAAAAATCCTCACAAGTTGATTTGGACGAGGAGGAAAACATCAAGAGCAACATACTCTCGGATCACATCACCGAGTTACAGCTGATACTCCTAGCGTTCCTCGTGGAGCACAGCGATGTGAATCCTGAGCTTGTGGTAAGTTGAGGAAGAGAGATGTCATGATTGAACATCTTGTCTTGTCCCGATGTTACAATTGTCATGTGGGATACTGGGATAGTATCTCCAATAGTATACCAATAGTATTCATCTATCCTCCGGTTTACAAGATCTAGTCAGCAACCTAATTTTGTAATCGGATTGTTTGAGTGGTCATATTCAAATCTCCCCCTCTGCCAGCATGCCCGGAGGTTTTTCCTGGGACAGTGGATCCGAGACGCGCAGGTGACGTGCGAACAACTGTTGAAGAACCCTCCCAAACCCCCTGCCACGAAGGGAGAAGGGGAGGAAGATGTTACCGAGGAGGAATTGCTCGCAGAGCATGAGGATAAGGTGAAAACCTCATTTTAGGGAGGGGAGAGAAGGAGGGGAATGGAGAGTTGAAGAATGAGTGGGAAGAAGGGGAAATTTGGAATGTGAAAAAGAGGGATATTTGTAGAGAATTTGGCTATATAGCGACATTTTTCAAGAAAAAACGCTTTATTATAAAGTGGTCTGAACAAATGATTGAGTGTAATAATTTCCAGTAAATTAGTAGAATCCCCAAAAACATGGTACTGGATCGGACCGTGGTATGGGCAGGCAGTAGCCCAATTCCTCACACCCTGGCGGCGCCCAATTCTGAACAGCATTATCGCACATGTTGAGGTCCGGTTTTCCCGGTACCAGCGCCGCTTTGTGCGCCTTAACAATTTCCCTGATAACGGGTATCGCTGATTTGTATTCCTTGGCGTGCGGGCTGATTGGGTATTTCTCCCCCGGATCGCGGTCTATGTTGAACAGAACAGGTTGGTCCGTGTGATTCATCTGCCTATGTGTAGTGACGTTAGCAACGTATTGTCCGCTGCAGAATGTATAGTGACCTGTTCTGTATCCTTTAGATACCCAGAGCCAGTAGTGTGCCTTGTAGTGACCTACGCGAACTGCCATCATCTCATTTCCTCGGTAGAAAAACACTGGTCGGTCTATCACGTCTTGTGTGGTGAGGATCGTGGTCAGATCTATCCCGTCTATGAATCTATCGGCTGGTACTCCAATACCAGCGATAGACAGAGATGTGGTGAACAGGTCCATGTTTGTGGCGAGCTGATGTGTGATGGTACCAGCTGGTATCTTTCCCGGCCACCATGCAATGCCTGGTACCCTCATACCACCCTCGAACGTGGTGCACTTCCCGCACAGGAAGGGGCCATTGTCGCCTCCCTCTCCGCCTCTGTACGTGGCAGCACCGTTATCCGACGTAAAGAACACGAACGTGTTTTTATCAATCCCCAAATCCTTCAGTTTCTGCAGAATTACCCCGACACAATAGTCCATTTCCATGACCGCATCGCCGAATATTCCCCGGATACTTTTCCCCAGGAACATTTCACTAGCGTAGTTCGGCCCATGGTTAGCATCTGGTGTCCAGTAGAGAAAGAATGGCGTACTTTCTGCGTTTTGTCGTTCGATAAACTCAAGTCCTTCGTCCAGGAAAATCTGACTCATGTTTGAATAACCGAAATTTCTGTCGATTGTGAAGTTCGTGTAGTATCTACCGATCATCTTATCGTTCCTGTAAACGGGAATGTTTGGCGTGTTTCTATCGTTAAATGGTCCAAGGTGGCAGTTGCCCGAGCCGTAGAACTCGTCAAATCCTCGGTTGAGTGGCAGGAACTGTTCTCTGTGACCGAGGTGCCACTTTCCGACGATCTTGCTCCTGTACCCCTTTTGTCGGAGTAACTTCGGGAGTAAAATCTCCGTGTAGCTGATACCACCGACAATTTTCTGTGGAGTGTACGAGTTCCTGGCATGGTAGTTATCGGTGTAAAAGCCGTTACGAATTGGCAGTCTGCCAGTGAGCAGAGCGGCTCGAGACGGCGAGCAGAGCGGATTTCCCGCGTAAAAATCCTGGAAAAGCATCCCTTCAGCCGCCATCTGATCTATATTAGGGGTCTCCTTAGCCCAGTTACCGTTAGCACCAATGTCACCCCAGCCCATGTCGTCCATATTCATCAGAATTATGTTGGGCAAAGGGTCGGGTCGGCACGGAGATGGCTGGAGAAGTAGGAGAAAACACGCGAGTAGCATTCTGCGATGAGAGAAAAATGAAATGTAAAAATGATAGAACAAAACCAACATTGGCTGAAAATGCCAGATTTCATCTCCGATAGGTATTTTGGAATTCAGGTTTTTATCGATGACAAAAAGTTAAACGCCTCTGCACGATCGTTATGCTGAGGAAAACGAGAATTCTAAGGTTCCACCATGCGACTTGTGAACATTAAACCGTACTGTTATCTTCAAAAAATAGCGAAATCTGATATGCTCCAGCAATTTGATAACAGTTTTGTATATGATAGTGAAAAATCATATTTCTCAATGAGTCCCTATTTGGAGTTCAAGTCATTTATAGAGGGTTTTATACTAAGTCACATTATGGTTTTATACTAAGGGTAATGTTTTCATGCTTATGCTATCCCAGATAAGAAAGCAAATGAGTGACCTTGAGGAGAAGAAGAATCTACTGAAGAATTTGCTCCAAAAAGACATCATCAAACCATCCACTCTCAAGTAAGTACCCCTTTCTTCCAGCAGTTAGACATTCACGATCATGTCTCCTTGTTACGGAAGATGTGGCATTGAAACATGGTTTTATTATTGGAATAAATCGCTCACAATTTCACCTCCCACACTATTCACAGATCGCAGCGGTGGTCTGTGAGTGGGTCGAACGCAGTACGAATCGCCCAGTTCCTGGCGTCTTCCCGATCGCTCAGCGTCAACTTCGACATCTACCTCAACAAGATCCTTATCGAGCTGCAGGAGAGCGCTATCGGACTGAGAACAAAGGCTATGAAGGCTCTGGCGGCTATCATATCTGCCGATCCTAATCTGTTGCACAGGGTAAGTGGAGTGTTTTGATACGGCTTGCTAACGAGTGCAGATGATGTTGAGACTTTCTCTCTTGAGACTTTCGCTAGTTATTTGAAGTTCGAATTTTGGACCTGATAGAGGATATCACGATTTCGGCCCATTGATTTAGAGAATCAAAACAAAATTGGACGCTGAATCGATTCCCTCTCGAACTTTGGCCTCATCCTTCTTACCCGAGGTGATGTCTGTCACGTGACTTCGAGACTCACACGTGGGAGAGAATGCAATTTTGACCTATTTCTCGACGAGTTAGCCCAAAAATTCTTCCAGATTCGGATTCTACGTCAAAAAATAAGCCGGAAACACTCATTTCCGCTATTACTCTAGTAGCAGGCTGCAGTTGAGTATGCATTTCGATGCCCAGAAGTTTTGAGAGTTGGAAGTTGTAGTCTGGGTGTCCCTGAGCCGGAATCACGGGGTTACGCATATTGTATCCGTACCAGGTGTTCAGGGGGGCCACGCCCATTTCCTTATTTGGTCACGCGTGTGACCACAACCTATCTCGGCTTCTGATCA
>CAMPET010000278.1:35530-50897 GCA_946803715.1 Beroe ovata
TTTTTGATGTCGGTGTGTCCCAGTGATTTTCGTGTTTTTGCACCTTTTGCTTCCCACAGGTTTGAAATTGTGATTTGAGCGTGGTCTCATGGCAAGTATGAATCCAGTATGGTCATGAAAAGAGTGGTTACTGGTAGTGTGAGAGTAGGACAGATGATTTGGTGAAAAATTAGCCTCCTAAGTGCCCGTTTCGTCTCCATTAGAAGCCATCAAAAATGAAGTATAAAAGTGTGGGCATCATCGATTACACTTTCTACCGATACTGAGATCAGAGATTCGATGAAAATTTTTTGTTAAATTTCTATGCAAATACCATTGATTCCTACGTATTTTGGGACGCTGAATCGATTCCCGTCCGAATAAAAGCCCTATCTCACTTCCTCGAGGCGCTGTCTGTCACGTGACTTCGAGACTCACACGAGAGAAGAAAATGCAATTTTGACCTATTTCTCGACGAGTTGTCCCAAAAATTCTTCCAGATTCGGATTCTACGTCAAAAAATAAGCCGGAAACACTCATTTTCACTATATTTCCACGGAAAAAAATTTTTGATGTCGGTGTGTCCCATTGATTTTCGTGTTTTTGCACCTTTTGCTTCCCACAGGTTTGAAATCGTGATTTGAGCGTGGTCTCATGCCAAGTATGAATCCAGTATGGTCATGAAAAGAGTGGTTACTGGTAGTGTGAGAGTAGGACAGATGATTTGGTGAAAAATTGGCTTCCTAAGTGCCCGTTTTGTCTCCATTAGAAGCATCAAAAATGAAGTATAAAAGTGTGGGCATCATGAATTACACTTTCTACCGATACTGAGATCGGAAATTCGATGAAAATTTTTTGTTCAGTTTCAATACAAATACCATTGATTCCTACGTATTTTTGGACGCTGAATCGATTCCCGTCCGAATTATAGCCCTATCTCACTTCCTCGAGGCGCTGTCTGTCACGTGACTTCGAGACTCACACGTGAGAAGAAAATGCTGGAAAATCCTGCAATGACTTTCTACCCGCTTTCAGAACGAACTGAGGCTTGGTGTTCACGGCAGATTCATGGATCAGGCGGCGTCTGTTCGAGAAGCGGCTGTCGACTTGGTGGGGCGTTTTGTCCTGGATAAACCCCAGCTCACACTCCAGTACTACCCGATGCTGAGCGAACGAATTCTTGACAAGGGTGTCGCAGTCAGGTATGATCGGGTCTAACACTCTATTATTGCCAAATAATGCTCTTCAATAATTACACTCAATCACAAACAGGAAACGGGTTATCAAAATACTCCGAGATATTTGTATACAGCAACCTGACTTCCCCAAACTGACAGAGATCTGTATCAAACTGATTCGCCGTATCAACGACGAGGATGGTAAGTGTCACCGGTGTTGCAAATACCAGACTTCCACCCAAAATCCTGTCTTCACTAGAAGCAAATACTATCTAAAATAATATATTTTCTCACCGAATGATTGTTAGCTATGAACCGACGTATTTAGGAATCAGAGAGGTCGTAGCGAAGGTGTTCATGGATCTCTGGTTTACCGAACACACTGGGGAGACGCCAGATGGTCTGATAAAACGTGTGGTCTCCATAACGGAGGCCGTGGCCGAGAGTCCCGATCAGAATTGTGACTGGTTTAAACTGCTTCTCAATCAGTACCTGAAACCCGGTGATGAGGTGAATATTCACAGGAATTTCATCGGCTGATGAATGAATGCGCGGCGTCATTCCGGATTTGTTCCTGAATGGAAAATATACATCATCAATCCGTTCCCAGCTGTTGTTTACCACTATTCACTCTACAGAACACGACGGACAAGGATGAAGATCAACGTGTCCGTATCACCGCTCAGAGCAAGAAGATGATCGACTGTCTGGTGGATAGTGTCCTCAAACTGGAGAACTTCGGTGCGAGCAGCTCGGAAAACTCGTCCCGTCTCGTGTCGTGTCTCCATACCATCTACCTGTTTGCGGAGGCAATGCCCCACCTGGTAGCGAGACATTGCACCACCCTCCATCCCTACCTCAACATGAAGTGTTCCCAGCAGATTGATTATCTTGTGCTCTACCATGTTACCCAGTGAGTTGGATATATTCTCTCTTTGGTTTTTTCATAATATCTCTCCATCATGATCTTTCACTGTTTTCCGATGAGAACTCAAATCAAACCTGACGAGATCGGATTATCATAATTTCCACCGTCCCAGGACTCTGGAAATAGTGCTTCCCTTGATGGAGCATCCGTCTGACGACTTCCTGGCCTCAGTAGAGGAGGATATGATTACCCTGGTCATGCGATATGGTCAACTCATCGTACAGGTACATCATAGCGCATATTACGGAGTAATTCATTCTTTCGTGGCATGATCGTTCATCGTGAACAACCGTGTGATTCATTCATGATATCAGTCTTTTGTTTAATATCACAGCAATTCTCACTATTCAGGCGTGTATCAGTTGTTTGGGAGTGATCATTAACAACATGACGCACAACTACAAGTTGGCTCAGGACTGTTTCAAGAAGTTTTTCATCTGTCTCGTCCAGTACAAGAAACAGTACACGGAAAACCCTGAGGAATCCAGTTTGGAATCGTCGCGGGGTCCCGTCATCCGATCTCTCTTTACCGTGGGATTGCTCTGCCAACACTTTGAGTTTGATCAAGGCTAGAACCGAGATGTTTTTTAGTAGTACCTGACTATCTGTGACACAATGGCAAAGAGGGGATATCAAATTTTGAGTCTCCGTCCAATTATATCAATGTTTCAGGTAAGCACAACACGAACAAGTCAGTAAGCAGCATACAGAATCAAGTATACGAGATTCTCATGTTTTTCGCCGGGTTCCAAGACGAGGAGATTCGAAACAGGGCTATCTGCGGCCTCGGCTTCTTCTTCATCCGATACGATAAGATGATGCTCAAGGAGCAATCCCGCCAACTCTATATTGAGATTCTCAAGGGTTTTGATGCACCCACCAAACTCAAGGTCCAGGTTCTCAAAAACCTCCAACTTCACCTCCAATCGGACGAGAAGAGACTCACGAAACAGAACCAGGCGATGAGACAGGAATTGAAGAGGGACGGTATTACTGATCTAAAAACGTACGGAGACGAGAAGTCGTCCGTTTCGGGGGCAGTTGCCCAAATGTTGCTCGAACCCATCCATCATTGTTTCTTCCACAAACTCACACAAGTCCGATCTGCTGCGGTCCACGTGGTGTGCCAGGTGCTGCACCAAGGTCTCCTACATCCAATATCATGTATTCAGTTCCTCATCGCAATTTGTACAGACATTGACGAAATTAACCGAGTCAAAGCGGAACAAACCCTCATCGAACTGGACGGGAAATACCCGCTCTTCTTGCACAGCCAGTTTTTCCCCGGTCTGCGGGAAAGTTTCAAACTTCAGACCGCGCTGTTCAGTACGTATCCCGTGCGCGGGTTCCGGAATAACCCACCAATTTCCCTGCTATCACACGTGTACGCGCTCATCAGAAACTCTAAATCACACAGACACTCGCAACTCATTACCATGATCAAACAGTTTGATGATTACAAGAAAACAGACATCAACCTTCTCTTGTACATTGCTGACAACCTTGCTCATATGTCTTATCAGGTAAGGGCAGTGCTTCCCGAATAACTGCAAATTGTAATACGATATATATGGGAAAATCATAATGGTTTCACGTCAGAATTTTGGAGTTTACAGAAAAAATATATCCTTGTGTTTGACCAGGTTGTTGAGGAGCCGCTCTTCGTTATACACCACGTGGCATTGCTCATCTCAACGTCGGGTACAACGTATTTGGAGCAAGCTAAAGATGCGGTATATGGGAGAGATATTGCTGAGACCATCAAGGATGAAGACGAGGAAAACATCGATGAAATAGGTGAGTTGAGCTGAGGGCGAGATCAGGTGAGTTGAGAGTGAGATTGGGTGAGAGGGAAAGAAGATATGACTGTTGACACTCCTGATCCTGCGATATGAACTACTAAATCTGATCCTGTCATACCACTCCAGACCAAGTGGAAGATTTGCCCCGTCTGACGGAAGTGCTTGTCTCGTGTCAGTCGTGTACGCTTCTCATCCTTCTCAAGAAACATCTCATGACGATGTATAACTTGACTGGTAAGAGTCCGTGACTGGGTAGTCACAACCGAACACACTAGCAAACCATATGGGATTTATAGAAGTCCTTGACCGAAGTCAGGTGATCCCGGTTACTATGCGTTGCTATAAACTGGTTGCTATGACAACATCATCGCAGATAAACGTTGTCACGAATTCTCACCCCTGGAGTCGGCCAAAGTTTACGACAAGCAGATCACGAGGCACTCCAACCTAGCGTACGATCCGTCCCCTGTCCTGACTGCTGTCCAGCAGCTAACTCTGGACGTGGATTATGAGAGTGAGGAGTTTGAGAAGAGTGCCCTGCTCTACTACAAGGAGGTAGGGAGGAGACAGAAAATTGATCTCCTTCTCTTCAGTCAAAATCTGACTTTCTTCGCGATAAAAATGTTTTCTTGTGTTTCAGTTCCGGGATCTCATGACACAGCAGGACCTCGCGGAGTTCAAGTGTAGCGATAGTGAGAATGAAGATGCCGAGAAGTCTGTCAAATATGTGAGTGACAGGAAGAGTTCCATCGTGTGTGGCAGTCAAAAATGTATTTCGTCGCATGATTTGATTGAAATTACGCGTGACTTCATCGAATTTTTGCGTTATTTGTTCTCCAATTTCGTCAAGATTTGATTTTTAATTTCGTGACTTCCTCTCAGTATGAGCGACGAAAAGAACTTCCAGTCAAAGTTCGGAAAGAGCGGAAACCACGAAACTCAAAAACTCCCGCGAAAGACGGCAAGAAGCGTCGTCTCTCCAAAACGACACCCGCTAAGAAAACGACCAAAAAGCGACGTCGACGGTACGTCGTTCGGTCCGACTCCGAGTTTAGCGAGCAAGACGACGACGAGGACGAGGACTATGACGGAGAATGAGGTCAGATGACGTCAGATGACGTCGGATGAGGTCAGATGACGTCCCCCACTATAGCATTATATACATGATCGAGTATTTATATGATAGTTCTGGTTTGGATGTATGTTGGGACTTCGTGCGCGACGGAAAGGATGAAACTGAGAGATGAATGACTGATTTGTATTTGATTTACTGCTCGGGGGCTTCTCCCATTATCTGAACCAGTAATTCTATGAAAGACGTCGACAAAATTGTTTCATCGCCATGAACTTCATGCATTTCTCATAATATCTTTTTGTGCTCGTATATTATTCCAGTGTATTTTTAGTTATTTGATTTTCCAACATTATAATTTTGAACTGCTGTTATCATTAAATTTTATGTTATTCAAGTTAATTTTCGTAAATTATTTATTTTTACAAATCATTTTTCGTCCTGAAAACAGGAGGCATCCTTCAGGATCACCAGAGTTGTATAACCAAAACTTCAATCTGTGATTTTACAGGCATCTTTATAACAATGTATAGATTGTTTGTGTGAAACGTTCTTGGATTAAATTTCCGAAAATCAGCGCCAATTTTGCTGTCCATTTATCGAACAGTGCGTTTCACGACACTTGACTCAGGCTTGAAAGTCATGAACCGCTTTGGTTGTTTGATCCTAGATGGAATTTCAGTCGAGAAATATCAGAAAAGACTGCTTGTGTATCATTTTATTTTAAATCTACTCTTAAAATGTATCATAATATTCTGATAACTTCTGTTCAAATTGATCTACTGTTTCTTTGACTCTACTAACAATAAACATCCTCCCCCTGAAACCACCTCTCGTCCGTTCATTATTTTCTCTAAACACCTCTCCTCCCATGTAGCAAATGTGAGAGACACGCACAGACACAGCGTACCTCCACCTCTTCCCCTCCAGCGGACAGACGCATATGGGAGACAAAGGTAACTCCAACACTCCGCTTGCTATCTGTGTACTTTTGCTTTTGTTTTTGCTTTCCCCTTTCAAAAGTATAATTTTCAGCGTCGCAGCGCATGAAATTACTAGAAGATTTACAGAATCACAAGATGCAACTACAGGGAAAAGTGGAGCACCCACGAAATGGTAGGTTTCCATAGCAACTACTGACTCTGAGGTTGCTATGCGTGTTGCTATATCGACTGTTGCTATATCGACTGTTGCTATGGGTGCTGTTTGATATTACGATGGGCACCTCTGTTGCCCAGGATCTCCCCAAAAGTCCGGTCCGGTGGAGGAGCCAATGGAGAGGACTCCTGCCGAGGCGAACAGACTTCACGCGGGAAAACAGCTTGCTCTGCAGGTAAACACAGGGAAAGGGGGGGCGCACAGAGAGGGCGGATTTTCACACCGTCCTTCTCATTCCGCCCTCTTTTCCGTCCTTGTGTGAATGTAATGTGTACACATGCCCGTAAAGAGCACTGTTTAAATACAGCAGTCTGAGTCACGATTCTTAAATTACTTATAAACGCTTCCTCTTCACTCAGCAAAGCAATCAGCAGTCAGATGGATTTTTCATCACCCAAGACAGTAACTTTGGAAACCTGGTGATGTCAGTCGTACCCAGGTTTAATCCTGACGGATCACTCGCAGCTGGAAACTTGCCAAGGACACTGTGATTCACTGTTCAGAAACCCAATCTGAGATTGGAGATGGTTTTCATTCATCATTCTTGATGTCCTCCCCCAGCTGCAGTTTTCTGTGACCTATTTCAGATGGGAATTGTCGATCGATGATAGACCCTGTCGAGAATTTCGTTGCGCGCGGCGCAAACTTATTCTCAGACGCAAGCCGCTTCGCGGCTTGCATCAGCGGTCTGGCATCGTCCGACAAAGATGGGAAATGACCAGATTGTGGCCACAGTAACTATTGACGTCCATAGATAACCCAGGGGCCAGGACAAGTAGTACAAAGTGAGCAGTACAATGTGCACACGTTGTGCCCCCTTGTTTTACCTGAGATCTAAAAGGTAAAAAACCATGGATGATGCAGCAGCGCGGTAACATAGTCAAAAGTTCAAGCTCAATGTAACACTAAGAGATAGATAATGTAAAACTAAATCGAAACGTTTTCCTGACTGCTGAGTACTACTACTAGAAGTAGAAGTGACATTTGTCGAGATTTGACTCGAAAAACTGATAAAATTAAAATCAGTAAGCATCAGTAAGTGATCTGAATCCTGAATGTTTAAATTTTTATTCATATGATGACTTGTTCTTATTCTTAAATGTACTTAAGGCAAACTTGTCCTTCTGTTGCGCATCATTAGTCATTACTGCATACTGGCTGTCCACTGTTTCGGCCTTTGAGTTTGACGAGTGATGAAGGCGCGCGCGAGGAAAAGTGGACAGATCTTGTCAGATCACAGATCTGATCTCTCTGATTCTGATCGCGCGCGCGATCCGGCAAGTTGCAGCGCGCGCGGAACCCGGTCATCACATATCTTAGGTGGGCGCGTGCCGGCTCAGCTTCATCATTCATCAAAACTCAAAAGCCCCGGCGGGCCCCAACCTCAAATTTCATCACCTTTGCCGCAGACAAAAAAATAGGCGCCGTGCGCAAAATGAAATTCTCGCTAAGGTCATTCATCAATTGCAGACAAGCTGACATGGATATTTGTATCCCAGCTGCTATTCTGCCTCGTTTGAATCCGCGCACGACGGTTCTTGCGACGCGCCTGCCAGCTTTTATGCTAACCTAACTTTAACCTTAACGGTTAGGGTTAGGGTTAGGGTCAGGGTTAGGGTTAGGGTTAGGGTTAGGGTTAGGGTACTATGGTTAGGGTTAGGTTAGGGTTAGGTTAGGTTAGGGTTAGGTTAGCANCCAGGACAAGTAGTACAAAGTGAGCAGTACAATGTGCACACGTTGTGCCCCCTTGTTTTACCTGAGATCTAATTCTAAAAGGTAAAAAACCACGGATGATGCAGCAGCGTGGTAACATAGTCAAAAGTTCAAGCTCAATGTAACACTAAGAGATAGATAATGTAAAACTAAATCGAAACGTCTTCCTGACTGCTGAGTACTACTACTAGAAGTAAAAGTGACATTTGTCGAGATTTGACTCGAACAACTGATAAAATCAGTAAGCATCAGTAAGTGATCTGAATCATGAATGTTTAAATTTTTATTTATATGATGACTTGTTCTTATTCTTAAATGTACTTAAGGCAAACTGTTGTCCTTCTGTTGCGCATCATTAGTCATTACTGCATCATGCATACTGGCTGTCCACTGCTTCGGCCTTTGATGAATAATGAAGGCGCGCGCGAGAAAAAGTGGACAGATCTTGTCATGTCAGTGTCACTGTCAGATCACAGATCTGACCTCTCTCTGATTCTCGCGCGCGCGATCCTTGTCAGATTTTATCTGACCTCTGTTTCTCGCGCGCGGCGAGCGCGCCTTCAAGTTCATCGAAGGCGCGCGCGCGAGAAACAGGTCAGGTAACATCTGACAAATATTTACGCGCTGCGTGACCCAAGCACTCCGCGCAACTTGGATCAAGGGGGACAAACTGGTCACCAAAGACGGCTGGCCTATCAGCGATAAGCAAAAAACTGAATTTAGCTTTAGCAATGCAATGTAATATGCATAATTTTTTGCAATATTCATTGTGCCTAGCTTGTAGCTGTATTTGAAAACCTTGTTGATATTATAAATAAATCATTCATTCAAAAACGCTTTTCCTTAGAATCATTGTTCAAATTATTTGTTATTGAATTCACATTCCTTAACAGAAATCATAGTATAATAGCACCAACCACAGATGTTGATCAACAGCATTTTCTTTATCAACAATTCTGGGTGAGATGCCCGTACTTTTATCAGTGGCACAAGTATTTTTAGGAGTAAGCAATCCAGATTCCTTATCTGAGGTGAATATTATCAATATCCCATAATTGCAGTGACATATTCCTGGAAAAGCATTGGAGAGCAGTAGTTAGTAGATCTGTATGTGACCACTTCTTTGAGGCTCAATCAAAAGCTAGTTCTCCTGAGGATGTCCCTCCTATCATCACTGCCAACAAGAACTACTTAATTAGTATTTACAGGGAGAAAATATATCTTGTTGCTGTTGCACAAATGGAAGGTAGATTTTTAATTTGCATTGACAGTTATCAGCTTATGATATCTGTTCTTATATCCTTCAGTGTATCAGTAGTGAGTAAATCTAATTATAATTTCAGTTCAGCCATTATTCGTTGTGGAATTTATGCATCGTGTTATGGACACATTCACAGAATACTTTGATGACTGCACAGAAAGTGCCATCAAGGATAACATTATTGTGGTCTATCAGGTATGTAAACAGAAATGAGCCATGGTTCAATATACCATGTGATCTTTTAGGTGAGTGTTCTTTTTTGCTGCAGCTCCTAGAAGAAATGTTAGATAATGGATTCCCACTTGCAACAGAGCTGAATATCCTAACAGAACTTATTAAACCTCCAACGATAATAAATAAAGCCGTTTCTATTGTCACAGGCAAAGAGGGGTAAGCTTCTCTCCTTCTATAGAGAAATTGAAGTTTTTAAGTCATTGATATGATAATCATCTGCTGTTATTCACACTTACAGCTCTTTGTTTTAGAGTCAGTTCTGTGCTGCCCGGCTCTCAGTTATCAAATGTTCCTTGGAGGAGACAAGGTGTGAAATATGCCAACAATGAAGCTTACTTTGACTGTGTGGAGGATGTTGATGCAATTATTGATGCACATGGATCTGTTGTTTCTGCTGAAATACATGGAAATGTAAGTTGTGAGTAATAGATATGCCTCGAGGCCCTCTTCAGTATAAGATTGAAATGAAGTAAAAAGATAAATCTGACTCAATTTTAATTCAGCACTTCACGGTTCCTACCCTTATCTCAGATAAACTGTAATGTACATCTCTCTGGCATGCCTGATCTGAACATGTCCTTTGTTAACCCACGGATCCTAGATGATGTCTCATTCCATCCTTGTGTGAGGTTAAAACGCTGGGAAAATGAAAAGATACTTTCATTTATACCTCCTGATGGCTGCTTTGTACTCATGAGCTATCACATCAATGCCCAGAAGTAAGTATGATCATCATGATTCACCCAAAAATTATGAGAAATTGGATTATCCATCTCATTGGATTATCCATCTCATTGGATTATCAATTTCATCTTTTCAGTCAGGTGGCGATACCAGTTTATGTTAGAGCTATGATAAATTTCAAAGATGGTCATGGAAAGATCGATATCACTGTTGGACCCAAACAGACTCTTGGAAAGACTGTATGTTTTATTTATATGACAGACATCGACGCCTTCTAACGTGTCATCTATTCCAGTTATTCATCTAATTCATGGTATAACCTAGGTTGACAACGTTGTTGTAACTGTTCCAATGCCGAAAGATGTTACTGGCTGTTCCATGACAACATCAGTTGGTAGCTACACATTTGATCCCGTTTCCAAGCAACTCAAGTGGGATATTGGGAAAATACAACCTCTCAAAGTACCAACCATGAGAGGCGGTGTGAGTTATTAAAGAAGTTAATCCTTGGGTGCCATCAGATGTGATAGTAAACTAATGCCTTCACTTTATCCCGTCAGTGTACCCTGGCAATTGGATCAGAGTGTAAAGTAGCTCACCCAACGATTCATGTGGAGTTTAAGATAATGCAGTTAGCTGTGAGTGGACTGAAGGTGAATCGTCTTGATATGTTCAATGAGAACTACAAACCGTTTAAAGGAGTAAAGTACATTACGAAAGCTGGCAACTTCCAAGTGAGAACGTAACAGGAGGCATTGGTTTATATGAAAGTTCGACACTTAAATGTGAACATTCAATAGCTAAGATGGCCCGAATGTTTGATATTGGCTATGATGAAATGACAAATATTCAATGAAATGGGAAGTGGAATCTCCAATTTCATCTTATCGATAAGATAGGTGCTGCTTCAATAATATGACTGCGGATAAATTGATGTATTGATAGTGATTGAAATCCAATTTGTGTATCAAGATATTTCGTGACAATGTATTGTGTGTAATTTCATTGAAACTTCCCGCTGGACTGGATTTTTTAGCACGGCAGTTTCATTGATCTCCTCACTCTCAAGTGCTCATAAATCCATCTTTTTCCCATGATCCTGTTAGAGGGGTGAGGGGTGGGCCCGATAGGTAAGTGTGAACCACGAGTTGTGGTAAATTCTGACAATTGCACACCCTCCCCCTCTAGCAATCATGATGACTCCCATGTAGTTATAGTTGGTGTAGTTGCCTCTTACACACCACAATCACACGATGGAATGACCGAGAGATTATTCGGGTTCACGCGGAGTGAACTTGTCGAACATACAGGATGGTTAACCGATGTTGTCTTTGACAATCAGCAGGTAATGGGATCAATCAGTTACTGAGGGGTAACTCATGAGATGAGTTATGGAATATGGAACTCGAACCTTTGGTTAATTGAGGCCCTGAATTGTTATCCAATCAGAAATCGCCGTCTCCCTCAGATTCTCCCTCTCCCAGATTCCCCTCACTCCCCCTCTCCCCCAGGAGTTGATATGGGCCGCAGGACAGAAGGGTTACGTGACCAGTTACTACTCCTGTGGGGTCCAGCTGTACACCAAGTTCCAAGCCAATGACGAAGTTGTTCAGCTCCTCCCAGTAGAGGCTGGTATTCTCAGCCTGTCATCCAACCGACTCAACTTACACACACGACAGGTATTTTCTCAAAATCATATTCAGCAGAATCTCAAGTCTAAGGTTAACGTTTTTGATGAAAGAAATCAGCTGTTCTTGTATTCCAGTTATCCATTATTCCAGGGGTTATCTCAGCACTCGTTCACTTCTCCCAACATGACCCAGATGTGTTGCATGTGTGACGATCCCAACTCAGGTTACTATGGAGATTACAGCTTATCCTGACTTGCTTTGTTTGTTGATGCGAAGAATTCTTGTGTCCTAGTGGTAGATTATTTCCAAATCTTAGTTAAAACTCTAATCTCAAACTCAGGAAGTGTGCTGTTGGGCGGACACACGAAAACAGTTACAAAGTACGATTTGGGTAAGCAGATGGTTGTCAATGAGATAACACTGGGAGACGCTGGGTGTGTGATTCTGAAGGAAACGAGCACCCTCGCTTGCATGGGTAAGATGGATTGGAATCAAGTGAGCACTTATAAACGTTTTTGTTTGATCAGCGTTATACCTAATTATTTTTCAACTTAACCTATTCATTCAAACCCTGACCTTGCCGTCTTGCATAGGTTGTCCCGATGGTGATATAGTGCTGTTCGACAAAAACACAAACAAGAAAGCTACAACCATCCCAGCCCACTCTGGAACTATATCGGACTTCGATATCTGCGAGAATCTTCTGGTTAGTCAATCTCATTTCATAAAGTAGAATTCAAACTTTTGAATGATTTGCTCAGACTAGTTACGTACTGGTAACGCGTTAGTGTCTCCGAATAAGAAACCATAACGATTGTCGGCCAAAATCTTTCAAACGTCGAAATCCTTTCCCCTCCCTCGTCAGCAATAACAGATCCACGTGTATTTTTCCCGACACCACGTTACCATGACAACTCACGTAAACACGTGCAGGTCTCGTGCGGGTTCGCATCACGTGGTAACGAGATGTCCGTCAAGCGGTCGCTCCTCGTCTACGATCTCCGAATGATGCGGAGTCTAAATGCGGTACATTGCGCTATTGATCCTGTTCAGTTGAGGTTCATGCCCATGTACCATTCACAGGTAGGTTTTGATATATGAGTTAGGTCAGATGATTTCCAAGGAGTGAGGAGTATAATTCTCTCCGGAATATAATAGTATAATGATGAAATTCTTGCTCATTTTTGCTCTATTCTTGCCCTAAAATCGATGAAATCGATCATCCTGAAAAAATCATCCATCATTCCCCACTCCACAGGTTCTCATAGCCTCGCAGTCGGGTCAGTTTCAGCAGCTGGAAGTCACAGCGGCTTTGCCCCAGAACAAATACCTTTTCGAAGTGGATTTGGGTGGGAATTGTTGCAATGCTATCGATCTGTCGTCTACTTCCAAAGCTTTAGGTACAGTATGCCAAGACGTGGCTTATTAAGATGAATGGGTCAGATAAATTTAGGTAAAAATTAAAGCTCTCAGCATCTTAATTGGTGGTTGTCCAATCACACACACCTATCGGTTACCTCATATCCATAGCAATTGGAGACTCAGCTGGCATGTTACACTTGCTAGCTTCACAAGAAGGAACCGCATTCAACTCATTCTCTCAACCGACCTTCTTCCCAACCGAAAACATGCTCAACTTCCCCAAAGTCAATGTGAGTCGAGCAACCCACGTGGATGTTGCTATGGCTATATAGAGGTGTTGCTAGGGATATAAGAGGTTGATTTTTCTGTCATGTTCCGTTACAGGAACTAACTTTCCCAGATTGATGATTACAACTTCTGTCTGTCTAAAGTCCCGATGCCCCACACAACAGAGAGATTGCTGAGTGACTGGCCCGCTGAGTTCAACAGGCCGGGGGACCGACGACCAAAACCAATCGACCCTGAACTAATCAGAAACATGAAAGTGGTAATTTTCGTGGAGTAATTTGTTATGGTGGAGTTGAGTTATGGTGGAGTTGAGTTATGACCGCGAACCGACATAAGCCTATTCGTAGAGTTTTTACCGATCATATTGAGTCACAGCGACACATAAGTCGATCAATACCCACGTCAATTCCCAATAGGACTTCACTAACAGATCGTATAGTCAACAATGAGTATTTGATTACCAGGTAAAGTATGTTGGGGGATACTCGCCCAACCCCAACAACATGTACAAGAACACCATCCCGTACGAGTTGAACCTTCTCCAAAGAACGGAGGAGGTGAAGAAGAGGATTGATTTGGTGGCGAAAGTACCTCGGGTAAGTGATGTTGTACCCTGTGTGCACTGTACAGTAGGTGGTGCACAGTGATGCAGTACCCTGTGTGCACTGTACAGTAGGTGGTGTACAGTGATGCAGTACCCCTGTGTGCACTTTACAGTGTGCAGTAGGTGGTTCACACTCAACACAGTGATCAGTATACACTATCAGTGACTATAGTGTGACTATAGTGTGCACTTTTGTTTGCACTTTAGTGTGCAGTGTGTAACAGTGTGCGGTGTGTACTAGTTGTGCAGTGCACTCATCACTATCAGTTATCATGTCAGTGCGTCCAATGAAAGAGCAGTGACGCGCATCGTTCACAATGTTGCAGTGACTCAACATTCACTGTAATAGCATCGACTCTGTGTCCACTGCTCCATCCCAGGTCTATCAGCGGGTGGACATCGATCCCACCGCGTTAACCGACACTGAACTTCATAACTACAACAGAACAAAGTTCAGCGTGTTTTACAACACGAAGGGAAATCAATATTTCTGCACAATTTTGCAGGTATTAAGGGGTATTTTCTAAATTTGTCGAATGTCGTGTAGGATGTAAACGGAATTCTCAAATCTAGGTATAAAATCCCGGTATCAGTCTAGGCAGTTACATGGTTTACTTTCCAGATGCTGTATTACCTAGAGCCGATATCTCTGGCTTTGAAATCACACATTTGTCAAAACTCTGGGTGTTTGGCGTGTGAACTCGGCGTGCTATTCTACACTCTGGACGTGGCGGATGATAAGATAACCGATATTGATAACTTTATCAATGTAAGAGAGACTCCCTTTCATATCCTACGATCCTCATAATTCAACGAAAACTCGCTACAAAGTTGCAGTTTATAATAGTTCTTAACTCCTTCTTTTTCCGCAGACATTTGATCAGTTAGCAGCAACGAAATACCAAGATTGGAATCTTTACGACAGACACATTGATCGGAAGGACCTGTTAACCTTGCCCCAGAACCTCATGACATTCTTACTGAGACACCTCCATGAGGAAATACTCAGACCTCCCCAACCTACCACTGCCATATATCTTACCTTTGGGAGCAAGGTAACACAGGCACAAGCGCGCACACATGCACAGAAACACACACACACACACATGCACACGCACAGAGACGCAGACACAGACACACACGCACTTAGACACAGATTCACAAAATGAGACACACACACAAACACACACACACACTGTAAACAGTGAGATAAGGTAGTGACACACACGTCACACACAGAATCGGACTACTTTATTTCACTCTTCACTTCGTCTCAGGTAGCTCACAGGACTACTTGCGGGACTTGTCAGCAGAGTTGGTTTAACAAGCCCAGTATCAACCTATCCTGTACACTGGACTACCCCAGAGATGTAACCAAAATCAGCTTCGTTGATGTGAGATCATATTCCTCATTGATACCAATCCTGAATTTGTAAAATTTGTAGGACATAATCGCACACACACACACACACA
>CAMPET010000278.1:51186-70293 GCA_946803715.1 Beroe ovata
CACACACAAAATCATTCTTAGTTGTGTTATGAGATGTAGTGTGATGCTAAGATAAATTGTTGTAATCGGATCCGTGGATCTGACACGAGTGTGTTTCAGTTATTGAAGCAGACTATGCAGAGTGAGAAAAACGCGCGTCACATCGTGTGTAATAGGTGCAGAAACTACTCACCATTTACAGATAAAGCTATACTCGAGTCTCTACCGTACATCCTGCACATAAACTGCGGTAAGCGACGTCACAGCAACACTATAGCAACCTTATAGCAACCTCATCTCAACGCTCAGCATCCGCTTAGCAACATGACACATGTTGCAGGAATGTCGCCTGCTGACGTGGAATTCTGGCAACAACAGATCAAGATTCACAAAGAAGAGAATCACAAGGCATGCCCCCAGGGACTGGGGTGTAATAACGCAGAGTGTGAGCTCAGTCATGGCGCCGAGAATAGCAGTTGGCTTCCGTTAAACGTATGTGATTACCGTTCGTTCATCTTCTAACACTCAGAAATAGGCTACTATTAAAAATTCAAATTAAAGGTTTTTGAAGCAATGAAACAAGGATCAATTCAAGTCCCCTTCCAACAATAATAGTTCCACATTCATTGTTCATGATAATGTTCATTTCTCAGTTTCATATCCGAACTGGCACGGAGCAGGGCATGCTGCAGTTTACACGGGGCTTAGCACCTGACGACAAGGAGAGCTCCAATGTGGGTGTCTTCGAGTACGAACTGTGCAGTGTGGTGGCACTCATAGATACTTCAAGTGAGTGTTGTCAGCATAAAGTGGTACAGTGAAGTGGTGTCAGGGTAAAGGGCCACTTTACCCTGACACCACTTTAAGGGTGATGTTAGAGTTAAGTAGAGCCAGGGGGAAGAAGTGTCAGCGAGAGTGGTGTCAGGGTAAAGTAGTGTCTGGGTGGACTGGTGTCAGGGTAAAGTGGTGTAACAGGGTAAAGTGGTGCAAGATTAAAGTGGTGTAACAGGGTGAAGTGGTGTAACAGTGAAGTGGTGTCAAGGGAACTGCGCTAAACACTTTGTGGTGTGTGTGAACCTGTGCTACCAATCTGCCCGACCTTGCAGCGTCCCAAGGACTGATGCTCCACTCACTGGTTGATCGAGGCTATCATCAGCGCCAAGGAACTGACGACAAAGCCTGGTACCTGTTCAACGGCTGTTCGGCTACCAGCACTCACAATAAAGTAATCCTTCTTCGAATATTCTTCGAAATTTTCGTTGTCTGATCAGGAATCGAAGTCTCTTCCGTTCAAAAGTTCCAATTTGCATTTGTTCAAAATTTGTAGTTTTATTTTGAGACAAACCTCCCTGACAGGAAGCCACGAGCTTCGGTCAACCGTGGAAGACACCATGCGTGATTGTGTACAAACAAGTGAAGCTGCCCAAGGAACTGTTCAACCACACGACACCCAACATTCACGAGCTTTTTACCCCCTTCACCGTGATTCCGGTACTTGCACAATAAACTACAAATGGAGAACAATTAAATCGTCCATCCTACTATCCTAAAGTATAGAAAACCTATCATTCAACCACATAGTTGAATATCGCACAGTTGAATATCGCACCAAGATATCGCATATTTCCGCTACTTCAACTTTGTTTCATCGCAACCGTAGATCACGCCAGCCCAATTCAATATCCCGAACAGGGACTGAACCTGATCCCACTGGCGCCGAGCGAGAACCTATCAAAGGGGGAGTTAGTGGGTATCGGGGTGTCCATGGAGCCGCATCCTAACTGTCTACTCCGGGTTGTGCTGGTCAGGGGGCAGGGGGATCAAGAGGGAATCCCCTTCAGTCACGATTTCTGTCCAACCAACTACCCCATGGTGAGTGTCATGAGGGGATAATTGTCACCTCAGTAGAGAGAGAGAGGGAGTGTGTGAAGGTAATTTACGATAAAAATAGGTGCTGGAAGTCTTAATGATCAGTTTAATTTTGGGTCCATCCCCCTATTCGTAGTTGATTAATTTTCGTCACTTTTTCGTCAGGAGGGCCACCAAAACGTGAAGATCCTCTACTTCAAGATCAAGTGCCTGGTGGACCGGGGACTGATCCTCGTGGGTCACAGCATTACCAAACAGTTGCGATACCTTAACATCCACATTCCTGCTCAGCAATACATCGACACCGCCGATCTGTACCGATCTCAGAACTCAGGTAGGAGAAGTTATTAATGAAAAGTGAAAAAACGAGGCATCATACTTACCTTCGTGTTTTCAACCCCTTCAAACAAGCTGTTTGTATCGGGGTTCGCCGTTTCTAAACTCCGATTTTTCATACCATTCCCTATAACAGGATCCATACCGCCCCTACAATTCCTCTGTCCCTCTATACTGAACATGGAGAACATCCCTGGAGCGCACAATGACGCTGTCTTCTCCCTCCAACTATACGAGAAATTCTTGGAGCTGAAACGAGCCGGACAGTTTGAGAAAACTCTGAAAGCGATCCACGCAGATCAGTAGCAGCTTCGGGAATCGAGAAACTTCCGTCTTCGGATTTGATTCCGTTATGGGATTCGGAAACGAAATTGCTTTTAACTGAATTTGAAATATTTAACTGTACAAAAACTTTTTCCTTTCTTTCTCTGATATATATATTGCTTCACCGACGATATAATATTCTTATTACTGTTGGGAATCAGTTTGATTTTTATGTTGACATTCGCATGTTTTTATGTGCACGCAGGGCTGAATCTACGAATTAAATTCTATTTATATCCTGAATCTACCCTACGATAAGGATATACGAACTGTAATATACAACGAAAACACTTTCACCCTTGGACAGCACATCCGCACTTCTGTACTGATATACTTCACCTCCATACGATAACATATCCGCAACATATCCGATAATATATACCGCAAACATTTCAAAATCTTCGTACCATGAGATTCTTGTTCCAGACCCTATCCAGCATTCTGCAGCTGTTGACTATTTTATCAGTG
Organism: Beroe ovata; assembly: GCA_946803715.1. NCBI lineage: Eukaryota > Metazoa > Ctenophora > Nuda > Beroida > Beroidae > Beroe > Beroe ovata. Next base: position 54,163 of record CAMPET010000278.1, read on the forward strand.
TAAGCTTCATAGAATGTGATCCATTCCTGGACCTTAATTAATGACGATTGATACCAATGATTCACGACGAACAAATGTCGCTGTTTTCTAATCACAGTCTGTATCCGAAAGAGGAACCTGATTATCGGACAGCACTCTGCCATATTATCGAATTGATCATATAATTTGATAAATTCTGTCAATGACAGGTTTGATATAAATTTGATTTTAATTAAAAGCAAATTATTTTCTACACTTAATACGAGGCATTTGTTTTACTGTGACTTTATCATCATCATGCATACCTGCAATGGACGCTTCTTTTTATCATAAATAAACGCTTGACTTTTTCTATATTCAGTTACCTCGATCAACTGATTTAATCGAGTCTAGCAAACCTCAGGTCGATTTGTGCGGAACCTTTTCTCTTCCTAGGTGAATGAGAACCTCCTTGAACAGTTCAACGTCCCCCATGATATAACAGCTTGAAGTAGCTAAGCACCCCATAATTGTCTACATCGGGAAGCGCCAGAGACTCGCTAGAAATGTCCATGAAATATGTGTGTCTGGCTGTCCTTGTACTACAGGTAATTGAGTAGATAGATTCAGACGACAGTTTTTGAGGATTATAATAAGAGGTAATCGCGGGGAAAGATTCAGACGACAGTTTATAAGGGTCGATGTCTTACTTGTTATGTAATCGTGTGGAAGGGAGTGAAGTGAAAAGAATGATACTGTCATAGGAAAATCCAACTTCTCTTACAGACGGTAACAAACGTGATGCTGGTACGAAGAGCACGACATCTCTCCTGCTCGGTTCCTATCGTGGTGTTGTGTCAAGAGATTGTCAAACTGGTGTCATGCTGCGCAGTGGTAGTTAGTAGGTGAGAAAATAATATGGTGTCAATTATACTGTGTGTCGTCGCGATTATGATGGTGTTGGAGGGGGGGGGTTAAGGCAGTAAACCTAGGCATGTAAAGAAGAAATAAAAATTTTGCGATAAATAAAGATCAAAACTGTTTTGCCTTCTCCATAGCGATAGTTGGTGTCATGGTCATATCTCTTTTCAACTTCTAGTTGTGGGCCAAAGAAAGCAGTGAGTGATATCAACCGATTCGTTATCAAGGACTGGTTAACCACGGTTAAAGTTGGTGTCCCTGCCTTCCTCTACATTATCCAGAACCAGCTTCTCTTCCTAGCGCTAGCTCACCTTGACACAGCAACGTATCAGGTAGGTAGAACTACTCGTCACGTGACTTCTATAACCTAACACCTGAGAAGAAGATTGAATTTTCCCCAATTTCCCGATGAGCAAGCTCAAAAATTTTCTCGGAGTTGAATTCTGCGTCAAAAATAGGTCAGGAACACTTATTCCTAGTATACCCACTGCCAAATAGTTTTCGACTGCTTTTTGGTATCGGTGCGTCTCATTGATTTTCGCGTTTTTGTTGTGTTTGTTTCCCACAGGTTTGAAATTGTCATTTGGGCGTGGTTTCACGGCAAGTATGAACTTCAAATGATCGCAAAGAGGAATGATACTTGTAGTGTGATAGTAGAAAAGATGAATTGACCAAAAATTTTTGTTGTTAGTGACAGAAAAGTATCCATTGGAAACCCTCAAAATTGACATATAAAAGTGTGGAGTCATTCAGTTCACTTTTACCGATACTTAGATCAGGAGTTCGAAGAAAAAATTTTGTCCCATCTTTATGTAAATACTACGCATTCCCATGTATTTTTGGACGCTGAATCGATTCCCAGTCGAATTTTTGGCCTATCTCGCTTCCCCGAGGAGCTGTTCGTCAGGTGACTCCTTACCTAACATCTGAGAAGAAATTCGAATTTTCCTCGATTTCCAGATGAGCTAGCTCAAAAATTCCCCCGCAATTTACTCAAGTAAACTGATCACGATATTTCAGATAACATATCAGTTAAAGATCCTGACTACAGCGATCTTCTCCATAGTGCTTCTGAGGAAGAAAATCAGTGTAGAGCAGTGGTTGTCACTTGTTCTTCTAACTGTCGGGGTCATCCTAGTACAGGTAGAAACATCTTCGCATTAAGTAAAGGAGAAGAAGTAGCCATGGAGGAAGACAATCGAGATTGTCTTGTATTGGCGCTCGAAATCAGGTCTCATTCCTTCCATTCCACCTAGCACTCACACCCCTCACATATTATTCTCAGTGGCGTGCCAGCGATAGCGCCGCCTCCTCTATCGACTCGTCATCGCCGCTAGTCGGCGTGATGGCAATCCTCATGGCGTGCTTGACATCTGGCTTTGCTGGCGTGTTTTTCGAGATGATGTTGAAACGAGGGGGTGAAACCACTGTCTGGATAAGGAACATACAACTGGGTAAGAAGTGTAGCTTTGGTAAACAATTTCGTCATTCAAAAGGCAGATTTCCTTTTCATGGTCAAGAATCGCGAATTAAGGTTTACGAAACCCAAACATTGACAAACATTTTCACCTGTCTCACAGCGTTGTGTAGTTGTTTAGTTGGGCTTGGTAACGTGTTGTTGACGGAAACTGATCATATGTCACAGAACGGAGTATTCCACGACTTTCAACCGGTTGTCTTAGCAGTGATCTTCTCACAGGTCATTGCTAATACTTGAGCTCACTTCTTATAGTAAAAACGTTATACGATCATAGCTTGAGCCAAAAACAGGGAATTCCTGACAACATCTTCTCCACATGACAATCTCACACGTATAGGCATACGGTGGAATACTGATTGGACTTGTGGTAAAGTATGCAGATAACATACTGAAAGTGTTTGCAACTAGTGTATCTATCATCATCTCTTCTCTTATTGCTATCTTCTACTTCAACGACCTTCACTTCACACTGTAAGTATTATTACGAATTCAAGGCCGTCGTTCTCTACAACACTTACAGTTGAATGTGGTTAAACTATACTTTTATTCGTTCAAACTCATGCAAAGAATTTCATCAAAAACTTGACGGTAACATGAGTTTTGTTCTCTATCAGGACATTTGGTAGCGGATTGGCGCTAGTGGTTACAGCTACAGCTGTTTATTCCCTCTTCCCATACAGGGAGAAAGCTAAAACGCAATAGTTTTGAGTAATGAGCACCGATTTACTGTCTTCTTTACTGCTCATTTTTTGTGCTTTTTTATTCTAGATTCTTCGTTGGGTATGACTTCGAATATTCGTATTTATTGATGGGTCTTATGTTTCAAATACTCTGGGATCAAAATAAATGGTTATATCGATTCTGTTAAAGAAATTTGCTTTTATTCGTCGCAGTCTGAGTTTAATTCGAGAATGCTTAGTTATTTTGGTCAAGTTTATGAGTCTAATCTTAAGTTGTTTTTCATAGGACTCCAACACTAACTTTATTCTATTCAAGGCTAGAATGACCTAAGGAAGAACCAAACGACCATGGATGTGAGTACATTGTTCTTCAGATGTTCAAGATCAAACCGTTGCTTTATTAGCCGAGTGGTATTTGGCGAAATTTTTTCAAATTCGTGCAACGTTGACAAACGCCCGATTAGCGTGCCTCTGGTAATTTTATTCAGATAACCGTTAATTGGAGAGTGTACGCCACTTCACGTTTGTTTTCGAAAATTAACATGAAGTCGTGCGCGTGTGTTTTGCGCGGCTTATATAGTTGCTGAAAAGATTAACTTTGCACAATTTTGCGTATTGGAAAGTGAAAAGCTAACTTTTTCAGCATAGCAGTTTCACGTGATCCAGCGCGCGCGTGTGGAATTCAATGCGCGTCGCACGCATTGCACTGTTTTGTACACACTACACAGCAATTTCTCATCGGATCCCGATTACACACTTTCTCCATATTTAACACACGTTCAATAAGGGACTGTTCACATATTACGAAATCAGCCGAGGGGGAGGTGGTTTCCAAATGACTACCCTTGATTACGGAGGGGGAGGGGGTTTTGACCTCGATTACGTAATCAAGACATTTTTAGAATTCTTGGCCCTCGACGCCTGTCAGACTGTAAGTCCAAAGTTTGGCATGCATCATTTTCTCTGATTACAGTATGTGTGTATATCTCATGGTTGTAATTATCAGATCACGTGACACTTCAGCAGTATGTAATGACTCGACCTTATTACCTCATTAAGGACCGGTTTGAAACACAAGTTAAAACCACGTGGCTTAATATGAGATGTAAGTAACTGTTTGCAGGTTTGGCTCCCTCTATTGAGCGTATACTCACTGTGCCTCTTCTACTGCACTGAGTGTTTACTCACTGTGCCCTATTCTAACGAGCGTATACTCACTTTTTACACTGTGTAGTGTGTATCCTCTCTATTGAGCGTATTAGCCCAGTACTCCGCTCAAAATGGCCAACAGGCTCCACCGATAAAAATACAGTGAATAATAGTTGGCATACTACGCAATCATAGCAGAAAGCAGTCTAAAGGGCGAGTGTAAGCACTAAGCAAGTCTGGGAACACCCTACAGGCATGTCTGATCAAAATGTTCATGGTTGCCCCTAGAGATCGACCTAGGGATTTGAACACTAAATGACAGCAGAGCAAGATTAATCCACCGGATAAGGCTCTATGTCATATTCCTTTGTCCCTTTCAGACCTTTCCGTCAGAAGGGGGGGGGGGTTGGGCCCGTGATTACGTAATATTTCCCTTCTAAGAGGGGGAGGGGGTTTGTGCTTTGATTACGGATGATTACGGAGGGGGAGGGGGTAACAAATGCCGAAATTTTGATTACGTAATATGCGAACGGTCCCTAAGTGAGCTTTTACCCCACTTAGACGTTCAATCTATGAATCAAACATGTATTCGAGTTCGAATTTAACATGTATTCGAGTTTGAATTTAACATGTACTAGAGTTTGAATTAAACATGTATTATCAAAGTTTGAGTTAAACGTAGAATGGGTTAAACTTCAAACTCGGATACCTTTCAGAGAGAGTTACAGATTTTGAGGGAGGCGGCTCTCATCTCTATGAGCAAGAAGGCACGCTTACAAGAGGTATGCAAGAGAGATGGGTTAATTCTCAATGTATGTCAGATCATACTCCGAACAATAATCCGTTATTTAATAATCGCAGGCTAAAGAACTGGCTGACTTGCGGGAAGCCGCACTGCATTCAGCACGTGAGGTATTCAGACACGTTGTGACACGTGAAATCTCGACTAATGAGCCTGATTTTGTGTTATTCTGATTCTTTACACATGTCTCCGTTTCAGAGGAAACTCTCTGATCCACAGAGAAAGCGCCGACTTGAGACACCACCCTCACATCACTACAATAATCGTGAGTGTCAGGCAATGGTTGTGATACCCCTTCAAGTCGTTGCATTAAAACTCTGTGGAACATTCTGTGTGCTTTTTTACTTGTTCAGAAATGAATTTTGAAAACTTGTGCCATGCCGGTATCGATGTTACAATAAGACAACAACAATAACAACAACAACAGCACAAAAATAACAACAACAAAAGCACAAAAATAACAACAACAATAACAACAACAACAGCACAAAAATAACAACAACAATAACAACAACAACAGCACAGAAATAACTCAAAAATAATGCAACAACTACAATAACGGAAGAATTTATTACAATCTCGAGTTCATTCCTCTCCCCTTCCGTAGGATCGTCTCCCTCTTACGATTCTGATGGCTCGGGACAGCACACTCCCAAAATGTCCGAGTGTGATTCCCCTCAGCACACGCCACACCGAGACGATTCCGTCCAGAATACTGTGTTTACAGTGAAGGTTAAAATAACCGTGGACGTGTTTTTGTGAAATTCACCTGAATTTTCGTGATGGAAGAAAAAAATAAAATTATGTTAAAACATTTGTTACAGGTGACAGACAGCGTATTGATAAAACGTAACCAGAGAAAGTGTAGTAGAAGTTCTGAGAGTGGGAAAGTACCGTCCATAGCCAGCATTCCTGACTCACCTGTTTCTGCGTTAGTATTCATCCTATAGTATAGTATTCATCCTATATGTATAGGTAATGAGGATGATGACAATTTATTTCACTTAGATGTAAATAAGTAGATGTTATAATTCGATCGAGACTAAAACTTGACCCACACCTATCATCTACATTCTATAGGGATAACAACATAACTGTATCGGTTGCGAATAAGGATAGTCCGGATGAACCAAGAAACGGGGACAGTCTTAGGGATGTCGACATTGACAACGAATCTAGCGATGTTAAGAGTGTTGATGAAATTCCAAAGCCCCAAGTGGAGAAACCTAGGGATGAGAAACATAATGAGAAGAGTCCAGAACCCATCAAACATGATTCCAAGGTCAGTGCATGCAATTCACGCCCACCTTTTCCCTGGCACATCAATATTTTGAAAAATTGACGATCAAAACGAGAAATTCTTGGCAGTTGTCAACGCTTTTTTCAGGGTATTACCGTGACGGAAGTGTCCCCCGCTCTGAGCAAGATTTCCTCCGTTGACGTTCCCCGCGATTTGTCTGAGCCTAAGAAACCCCGGAAGAAGCACAAGAAGAATAAAGGTAGCGGAAAGAGGAAGAAATCTTCCAAGACACTGGAATCAAGCTCGGAGGATGAGAGAATTTCATCATCGAAGTCAGGTCATAGTAAACTGGTCAAGAGTCAGAATGGTGGCTCCAGACACGATAGAGAATCAAAGAAGAACTCTCGAGATAAAGTTAAAAGTCATAAGACTGGTTCGGAAGAGAAGCTGGGCAAGATCCCGCGAGACCTCAAGAAAGAAATAATCAGTGAACTTGATTCGAAAATTGACAAAAACATTGAAATGCTTCAAAGAGCTAAGAAACTTAGAAACGAGCATAAGATCTCAAAACCGAAGAAAGTTATATCTGAGATATCATCTGCAGAAGAAAATGAACTTTTAGGGGATATAAAAATGAAATCCTCGTCTCCCAACCATAAGAAGGAGAAACTGAGAGAATCATCGAGGCCACAATCAAGATCCCCAGCCTCAGTCCCGGACATTTCGGTTTCGTTGAAATCAAAGCGGGAATTCGAACAGATGAAAGCGGAAATGAACAAAAATGCCCCGAAGCCCAACGAAAAGGAGGATTTGAAAAAGCAAACGGCCCGAAAATCGAGAAAACGTTCTCCATCTCCCGCTAGGAAAGATCACGTCTCGAAGAAAGAAGTTTCTCCGGTGAAGAAAGGTGCTGTTATCATCCCCCGTGTTATTGGACCACCGCTTCCTGTTGCCGAGCTTCCAAAACCACGGCCAATCCCGATGAAACCAGTGACCCCCTCTTCAGATGTCACGGAAATTGTCATTGATAAGGTTTGAAGTGCTGCTAATAGAAATGATTATTTTTGAGACACTGACCTTGAACACTTGACATTTCCTTCTCACAGAAGGAAGAAGAGCAACTGCTGGGGACAAAAGATAAACCGCTTGACACCACTGATGGTACAATCGCAGCTGATAAGGGTGGTGACGCTGTTAACGTACTGAGAGAAGATGACAGTTCATCCGAGTCTGACCAGGTATCAGATGTTGTAGTACTGTAATTGTACTCTCATGTTCTTGACAGTATGAGTAGGAGGTCGTGGTGAATAGGACTAGGGTAACCACCCAGAGTGCGTTTACCTAATATCAAAACGTGATATATGAACGTGATATATGAACGCAAAATGCTTACACCTTTATAGACAATAGACATGTAGAAAAATATTTCTTTGTTCCAACTCCAAGAATCAAAGTGTATGTGTTATGAGGGAATGACTTATCTTCTCTTTAAAGTTTAAATTAAACTGAAATTGTTCAAAGATACTCATTATCTTTATTATGATAATCTGTAGGGAGGCGACATCGTGAGTGTCAGTTCTGATATGAAGACGATAGACGCGAAGAAAAAGAAGCTGAAGAAGAGTAAAAAGAAGAAGAGCAAAGAGGAAAAGAGGAGGAAGAAAAAGAGGAAGAAAAGATCTGTAGATGGATCTTCAAGTAGTGACAGTGATAGCCCCGAGAAAAAGAAGGCGAAGGTTAAGATCGATAAGTCAGAACTGAACAAAATTGTTCAGTTTTTGAAACAGCGCGATGAGCAGCAGAAAGCCCTGGAAGGCAATTTCGGCGCTAGTAAAGCGGCATTTAATCCCAAAATTATTAGCAAGGACACCAAACCCATAGAAATAAAGTTGAAGTCCAAGCCAAAGAGGTGACCAGGTCACTCTGAATCTGTGCCCCTTAATGATTTTCAAAATCATAACAAACCTCATAATCATGAACTATCAATGCAATACTTGCGTCTGTTCCCTTGGTTTTACAAACAATGGTATATGAGCACAATGAAGAAACGGAATAATGGATACGCTTGCGGCCTGTTTTTGGATTATTTCTAGTCGTTGACGTTCGACTATTCGGTTTAGACCAAACGGATGCAGCCATATTATCGCACTTATCTATTTTTACTATAATATACTGTTACATCACACCTGTGAGGTGCGTACTTGGCCATATTTCTCGAGGCGAAGCCGAGTGAAATTTGTGTGCACACGTTGCGCGCCCCTGTTTTACTCAGTGAACTGAAAAGTCGTAGAAAAGTCGTGGAAAGAAAAGTCGTAGAAGTCTCCAAACCACGGACACGCGCAGCGCGCGCGGAGTATTTGGGTCAACTCAAGCATGTTCCCGCGCTGCTTGAACCAAATAGTAATACTCCGCGCGCGCTGCGCGTCTCCGTGGTTTGGACTACGACTTTTCAGTTCACTGAGTAGAACAGGGGCGCGCAACGTGTGCACAGTCAAGCAGCGCGGGAACAGAAATTTGGGCAATACGCACCGAATAGGTGTGATGTAACAATATTATGTGACGATTGGAAAGCAAGCTACTGTTACATTTCATTTTCATTTTCAACATTTCAACGGCTGAGACATCCTCATGAGTTACATAATATGTAAATGTAATTTATCGCACTCATTTTAATATGAGTACGATAAATTATAGCAACATATTATATAAGTGCGATAGAAATTAGGAATATAATGGGTTTCATTTAAATACCATTAACCTTTATACCCCAACTCCATACAAACTGTTTCAAATTCAGTGCCCATGTTTAACTGTTCTATTATCAGGGGGTTGGCAAGCCCCCCGCGGCATCTGTAGCTTCTGTTGAACGTGCGAGCNTTTTAAGATGCTCTCTCGATTATAATATAGATGTGACGATTGGAATTTCCAATCGTCACATAATTAATAATATTGTTACATCACACCTATTCGGTGCGTATTGCCCAAATTGCTTTCCAATGGAAAGCAAGCTACTGTTACATTTCATTTTCAACATTTCAACGGCTGAGACGTCCTCATGAGTTACATAATATGTAATTTATCGCACTCATATTAATATGAGTACGATAAATTATAGTAGCAACATGTAAGTGCAATAGAAATTAGGAATATAACGGGTTTCATTTAAATACCATTAACCTTTATACCCCAACTCCATACAATTTGTTTCAGTGCCCATGTTTAACTGTTCTATTATCGTTCTCTATTTGCTTTGAGAATTACTAAGATCAGAATGTGTTCAGTTTGCTTCATTTCAAATTTAATCTGTAATATCAGTGTGTTGTGTGCGACCTACTATTTCAGAGCATAATCTATGTATGATCATGATATGGTACTGGAAGATGGGAACAAAATGCGCGTGTGATTGATCTTCGCGCGCGCACTGCGCGCTCACAAGAATGCTAATAGATGACATGATACGCTTCGCGCGTTACAATACCTTGAAAAACTCCTTGATTTGCAGTAGACCTTTCGAGCATTGCCACACTCAGGAGTGTGGCAGATTTTCGCTACACTATTTTGCGATTTCTGCCACATTATTCGATCCGAACTTACGAAGAGTGTGGCTGCCACACTGCTACAGTTGATTAATAACCGGTAAATGTGGGCAAACTTAAACACACTTTTAGGGCCAGATCGTCTTTCTGGTGATACAGAGATTAAGTAGGGAGTAGGATGGGGGCGGTGCCGATGGTAAAAAATTGTTAAAAGTGCTCTTATGGTGAATTGTTTGAAAAAATGAAAAATTCACAATTTTTAACCATCGGCACCGCTTTCTTGGATGTCATCAAAAATTACTGACAATATCTTTTTGATTTGCACCAATGTTTCCAAAACGTTTCTAAAATCCGGTTGGATACTTCAACTCAATTATTAGGCAAGACTTTGAACTGAGAATATGGTCCATTCGACCACTCTTACAGTGGGAACTTTATAGAACCCAAGAACATCATAACAATATGTGACGCCATATCTAGATTAAAAAGTCATCATCAGTGGTCGTTGTATACCAATTGTCTGCCGACTGCTATTCTTCAGTACACCCCAAGTAATTCTAACGGAGCAGTGTCTGACCCATTCTATCCCACCCACCAGGCAACCTTCCTTCGACAAATATATATTGAGTAGCTAAAACTTGTCATTACTCATCACCAGCATGAGACACGATGGCTAATGATTGAAGTCATGGTGGCGTGTGCTGTGTAATGCCCCCCCTCCCCCTCAATAGACAATACATACGCAGCGTATGGCAGGATGTAGTTCGGAGAGCCAGCGTAAACGGTTGAATGAAACGACAAAACTCGAGATTCTATTTCGGAATTGTATATGCCGTTACGATCATGTTTCTATCTTTTATGGTTCTCGAGTTTNGCAAAACCCTTTTGTAGCCAAGAGAAAGGGAATAAATATTTACTAAATGCCTTTTTTAAATTATTTCCTTTAAATTTGAATTGATAGGCAGCTAAGTGCCTATGGAGTGTAAGCTACTATCTGAGTTATGACTGAATGTAAGTTGTGATGGTTAAAGACCATAATATTTATATTTTTTTATTTTAACAACCTGAAGGCTGAAAGTTTAAGTTCAAATCACATCCTAATCCCTCAGAGCAGCAGTAAGAATGCTTGGTCCTCTCGCCCCGGTCCCCAATCACCCTACTCCCTGCCAGTCACTCACCAACATACCAGTTTCTCTACCAAACTTTCCTTGCAAAGGCTACATATAAACTTGCTCTATCTTTCAACAATCTATATCAGTCCTCAGAAAATCATTCATAACAAAAACCAAAAGCTTGAACTCATAGGGTAGCTCTGAACAAGTGGAAACATACCTACAATAACTGCTCCATGCTGACTGCTGAGCAACTTTCAGATAATTGTCTTACAAAACTTTGTACTCAATCAAAAATAAAAACAGCAACCAATTTGCATTTGTCCTTTCAATGTTTTCAGATAACATTATGCAGATAACATTATGCAGCATTGTACTCAGATAACATTATGTAACATAACAACGAAAAGCAGCACAGATTAGAGATAAAGATGCAAGTAAAAGGTCGAATGTATAAAGTCCTGATATAGTAATCAATAGACTATGTAATGCGCAATGAAATCAACAATGTATTGACAACACTGTAACAACAATGTAATAACAAATTGATGATTTGAAGAATCAAGCATTCAAATGCTCTGCTAATCATGACAGATGATTGACCATGACAGATGATAGTTCATTGAATTGCACTGAGTACATGTTGCAAGGTCAGTGGCATGTTTGATTTGATCACTCAATTGAGGTGCTCCCTGTATCAAACATGATGGCTTCATGATGTTCAGCTTCAAAGTTATAATTTGTATTCATACATATTATGATTCTTTTGTTTTTGTTTTTCAAATAATCTTCCTCTATTGATATCTTGTCAAGGCTCACATCTTGCATTTAGCAGTTCATGGTGCTAAAATGTTTTATAATTCATTTTTGACTAAATTAACTCAATGACTAAATTACCTCCCAGTGATAATAACTATTTCATATAATTTCTTAGGAATGAAAGGGGAATTTTTGGGCCAATGGAGAACATAAAAGAACATGTGAGTGCCCGTATTATCACCTCTTCATTAATTAATCAATGTTTTACATAGTTGATACTTGATCATTATTTTTCAATGGATGATTTTTGTACATTGTAATAGTTTGATGTTTCAAATTGATAATCTGGTGGTGATTATCCTCATTTATGAGAGCTACTCATTATTGCTGTTTACATCTTATTCGTTACAGCAATAATTATACTGTGACAGAAAAGGTTAGAATAGCAACTTTGTCATACATAATGGTTGTATTGTCTCTCGTAACGAATATTACATAAAAGCATATGGGACACGTGGTATGTAATTATAGGTTGCTGCATGTCACCACCTACGAATTTCCACTGGGCAATGCATAGACAAGTATGAGTAACTGTATTTTTCATAGATGACCAGTAAATAATTACTTTCTCTGGTAAGAGGGTTTGAACAATGCGCAGAAATTCTTGACTTCAATACAATATGTGAAGACAGTTTCGATGTTTTATCACCTACCAAAAACATGTTCTGTTGAATTGTATTATAATGACATATTCAAATCTGTTCTACTATGGCTTGATACGATGCATATTGAGATCCCCAGAAGTCTAGTTTAAAGTAAGATGTTATAGTTCCTGCATAAACCATGAACTCGGGTTTTCTCTAAAATCAATCTTCATGTGATCTTAATTAATCAGTCCTTCCTTGGCTGAGATGGGTCATGGGTGGTTCAAGTAAATAACACGGTTGTGATACTGCACCCACCTACTCAGATGAGATATGTCACTGTACTCACCAATGTATACAATACAAACCATTCCTTCTATCATACAGGAATTTTAACCGGCAAACTACGGCACTTATAAACTCCTAATTGTCACTTAATCAGCTTAATTTTCCTTCCACACAAACCCTGATACTCATATCACGGAATGTTTCAACTGAATTCCCCAGATTTATCCTGGGGAATTAGCCTGGGGAATTAGCCTGGTCATTGTGCAGAGTTGAATGCCTCCATCATAACAGTGGGACACCACTTGAATGATATAAGATATATCGATTTATTATCGTATAGCTGTATACCTACCTATATATGATATACGCTTATATCATGGAATCTGATGCTTGGTCGTATACTATGGGGGAATTATATATAGACTCTTTTATTTGAGTCTAATCGATCCAATATATAGACGCGCGCATATATGATGCGTATATTTACATGTATGAAGTTAACGCAGACTCATAGAGGGCTGAAACTGGAATGCCTCATGTTTAAATATATTGAGTGAGCTCTGCCCGCATATATACATGTATTATGTATCTGTATAGTAAAACACGCTGACGAAAATCATTTCATTTATCCGTTTATCATCTAAACGCTCCCCCTCCCTCTCGTCAGAGAGATAAACAATCTCAGGAATCGGGAGGATATGACATGTCCGAAACACCATAGAAACGAGTTTCATCGTAACAAGAGTAGAATATTAAGTGCATTTCTAACTTAATATCCCTATATCCATTATCCGCGTAGGTACTAGGTACTGTATGTGGATTCCATCGATACTTCCCAATATCCCCGGTCAGTTAAAACCGAAACATCCAATATAATACCGGGCTCTAGACTGTAAAACTTTCTAGAATCTGAACTCGCTCTTTCATGGACTTCACATCAACTTCTTACTCACTGAATACTGTGTCGCACTGCAGTGTTAAAAACCGCAGCTTTCACGTTTTGCTCATGCGAGAAGGAGTGTTCCTCCTCCTCCTCAATAATATACGGATTCCCTGTGTGCGTGTGTGTGTGCGTGTGTGTGTGGTTTACAAGGTTTACAAGGTTTACAAGGTTTACAAGGTTTAAAATTCAATATTGACCTGCTGACGCCGGTCGTCATATCATACATTAAAACAGCAAAACAAACAAATCATAAATCATACATTGTTGAGGATAACCAGGCGTTTTCATAAAAGATTGACCGATTCACGGGGTTAGGAGTTGGGGTTGGGTGGGTGGTGAGGCGTGAGGGGGATGAGTGGAGGTGTTGAGTGTGGTGTAGACAGGGTGGTCTACTAGCGGGATTAGCAGTGCTAGCGATTCTTAGGTGTTACTGGTGAAATGAATTGCCAAAGTATTCTTTTGGTTNGCGGGTATCCATAGTTACTATTATCATCTAGCTAGAGAATTGCACGTGCGAAACGCACGAACATGTATATTTCCGATTTTCGGATATTGTGCCCGTACGATAAACAATGGCACGCAGTTATGCTATACCCAATGGTGCAATCGTATATCATGTACCGTTATTAGCGTACATTATTGTAACCCCATACAGTGCTAGGGTAGACAATAGATGTTTTGTCAAAACAGGCCACACGCACACACGCACACACATGCACACACATACATAAATTAACGCATACACCCATTAACCACGCTGTTTGGAGCTACATCATCGGTGATGATTCACCTATATTTACTAAACCTCCCAATTATGGAGTGAGTGATGAGTCTGGAGCGAGTCATTAATGGTAGAGTCCCTGGGCTTTTGCCATAGGTAGATATTGTGGAATTTACCGGGGGAATTACCGTGTAGTTACCGCGTGTATTTACCGCGTGTAGTAACCATGGTGATTCAGTACAAATTCGTAATACTCAGACTTCACAATGGTTAGCAACCTAGAGATATCATATACCTGTGACCCACACTCCAATTATGGTAATTATAGATCTATTATTTGGGGATTGCAATTATTAATTAGTGTAACTCAAGTTACACGCACACACACTCTCGATATCTTAGGATTCTCATTGTTCAACGAAATCCTCACAGTTATATGAACGCCATTATGTATTCAAAAACACAAGCTTTCAAACACACAGACAATAACACACAAGCACACATACACAAGCACACAGACACAGACACACGCGGACACAGACACACGTGGACACAGACACAAGCAGACACACACAGACACACGCACACAGACACACACAGACACCCATACAAACAATAAACATACGATGCCATCTCATTCTGTTCCGAGCCTGTACCACTTGGTTATCTCGACAATGGGATGTATGTCTCCAGACATGATATCTCTAGGGTTATCTCAGTGTTGGCTTGCTCTAGAAATCATCGTTAGTCATATACTGTCATGTTAGAGGGAAGGAGAATGGTTTGTTCATTCCGACACAAATGCAGTACTTAGGAACAATACAGAACTCAGGAACAATACCAGAACTCAGGAACAAGGTTGCTCTTACGGGAATCTTCGAACTTTTTAGTAATATGATATGAAAAAAGGTCTGAATAAGGTTGATAATTTTCTGCTGGTTTAATTTCATATACCACAGTGGACACTTCTGTGTTGGGATTGTCGATCAAGTTCAATAGCTACCCGGTTGAGTGGTTAGTTCGTCTGCTTCGCAATCCAGCGGTAGCAGGTTCGATTCTAGCTCGGGGAAAACCCCACTTGTAAAATCGGTAAACGTGCCAAGATTACCTTGGGTTGCTTACTTTTCGGATTTCAATGCACTATTCAGGCGTCTGAGCTGGAACTGGCTTCAATGCTAGTGTGTCAAGTTCAGTAGCTGACATACAGCTTTCCATTATAGAATACCTCACATCACACATCAAAGCACTATTAATATATCAACTAAAATCTTTACAGTGCACTATAATAAGTCTTCTTAATTATAGTCATCAGGTAAGGTAAATTCATATCCTACTGATTAATGTACATCACTTTGATCTGATAAAGTTACTCAATTAAGTAACCCTGAATCAGCTGCCGTTTTGAGGAGCACTTGACTTTGACAGAGGACAGTTTCATAAACTTTAATAAACTTTAATAAAGTATACGACTCAAATAAACTTTGAAGTCCGTTATATCATCCATGAAGTTCGTTATATCATCCATGAAGCTCCAAGCCTATGTAATCAACTGATTGTATTGGTATTAAACGTTGTTGGTTCTTATTTCACGTATAAAGGGGTCATATTGTGAGAGGTTATGATGGCGATGCCATATTTATCACAGAAAGGAAAAGGTGGAGAATACATTCATTTGAACTGTGAAGTCATCAGTGCGTCTCTCCAGAATATTCCAATACCTAGTAGCTGAAGCTGTATAATTCTTGAGTTGTAAAAGTTTTCGTGATGTAGACCACTATAATTCTGGGAAATAATCCACATTGCAAGACACAACGGGAGGTCACTGATTGTACAAATAGTGCGTCTAATCAAGTGATTAGCAGCAATCATACATGTGTGTGTGTGTGTGTGTGTGTGTG
>CAMPET010000278.1:70656-83016 GCA_946803715.1 Beroe ovata
GTGTGTGTGTGTGTGTGTGTGCGTGTGTGAGTGTATATGTTTACGAATTGGTGATGATTTTGCCCTCAGCCATTTTAATTCTAGATTTTAACACTTTTAGCGCCGATGGAATGTCTCTTATACCAAAGAACGTTTCTAGTCACTGTATGTGTCAAAATAAAATGTGTACATAGTATACGCATCCGCATTAAGGCGTTAAATACCTTTCATTTATGCTCCACTATAGAGCTATTGAATGGTAGATAATAAATTCATTCCCACCCTGTGCACTTAATACTTTGACATTCACCGATGTTACCTATAATATCTTGACGGCATATTGAGAAATGAACGTCACATTCATAGTTTCACAGCATAGTCGCCAAATTTTTCTCAAGCTTTGCGTGACGCGCTCCGTCATTTTCCTTTAAAAAGGACCGCACTTGCTCAATCACTGTATCGGTAATTTCGCGCGTGGCGCGCACGTTCCGCGCCGCGCGTATGTCTGAACTCAGATCAGCAATTTTGTGATCTATATATAAACCGTTCCCAGAGCGATTTTGAAGCAGCCTTGGAAGGAGGCGGTGACAAGTTACTGATATTCGTATTCACCGCCCGATGGTGCGGTCCGTGTAGAGTCATTACCCCAAAAGTTCAGGTATTTCAATTTTCAAGGATACAAAACCGTCAGTTTTGTTTTTTCTCTGGAGTTGAATTAGCTGGCTACTATGAACCCTGAGGCGTTATTTCCAGGTCAAATTTCCTATAACTATGACATACCTGTTCTCTACTCAGGATATAGTGAAAGAGAACACAGACGTTGCATTCTACCAGATAAATGTTGACGATAACATCGTAAGTTGACAATTTAGCAATTATGGGACATAGGCAAATTATTATCATAATTCATAGACAGGTCACAGGAACCTCTACATGGCCCGGCTATTTAGAGCGTCCTTTTTATAAGGTGCCTATGGTTTCTGATGGAGCCCATTTTCAGACGACATCACAGACATGTGGAGTAACGTGTGTACCGACCTTCCAATTCTTTAGAAGATGTAGAAAGGTTCGTATATCACAACCCCCAACATTGCCCTATCCTCTTCATTGATCCCAACTGTTTCCCCCTCCCGACACCCACACCACCCACACACATAAGTCTCCAGCCGAATGACACTGTTTCCCCCTCTCTCTCCCCCACCCTCACCACCCACAGTCCACACATATTTCTCCCCTAACCATGATCAATCTCCCCCGTTCCCCTACTTTTCCCCCCTCTCTTCCCTCAACACAGTCCACACATGCACATATATATCCAGCTAATGGAAACTGATTTTAGATTGAAGAATTCTCCGGATCCAACGAACAGAAAGTTCGTGACTTCCTTGCCAAGCACAAAAAGTCCAGCTGAGTGTTCTATATAGACATAAACATTGTTTTTAGAGCACTATACGAAGTAGCAGCAGATGTAAGGTTACCCAGGGTACCAGTTGTAAACTTGTAGATGGTCGAGTGAGTAGTGAACAAAACGTGTATGCTTCAGAATCAGAGAAATATAGACTGAGGACGCCGAGTAAGTAATAAAATTTTTTGATTTTGCTATCATCCAAAGATGCTTGGTTTGTTGCTACCATATTACTATTATAGTGCTTAATTTTGATCCTGCAGAACTATATTGATAGTATCGCACTCGCAGTATGTCATGATGTCTTACTATAGATCACGATATACCTATCTGTGATGATATGCTGTAAATAGATATTGTGTGTGTGGCCGATGTTTAATAAGTGATCAGTGATTTTATTTATTTAGTTATACAATGCTTATGTCGTCCTGTTTATGTGATAACTGATGATGAAGATGTTAGTTTTTTAGTTCTTTTAATGAAAAAATACGCGTGTTTTCATTGAAACCATGGTAAGACAGGCCAAATAAAGATTCATTGAACTCAAAGTTTTAAGATGATAAAATTTCGAATCCAAAACAGTCAAGTATACAAAAAGAAGATTGCCGAGCTCTTAATAATTCTCACCTACTATTGAGTCCATCACTACTGACTATGCTTGTTTAGAGCAGCAGAAATCTTACTTGTATTCCCTTCCGCAATTGTTTCAACACACTTCCCGTACCGGTAAAACTTTACCAGCGGTAACTTCTTCACTTTCTCCCAGTTTTTAATCTCGGGACAGTCGTCAATGTCCACCTCGTAGAACAGAACATTGGGGTACTTACGGACTTGTTGAACAAACCACGGGGTCAGAGCTATGCAATCTCCACACGTAATACTGACGTAATCCACAACAACCAGTTTACCGCCCGTGTAATGGATCACGTTCTTGTCGAATTCTTCCCACGTTTCTATGGCAATAGCTTCCGCCATGGTAACTATAAATAAAAGAGATTTTGGGAGATGGGCGTGGTTAGATTGTGTCGGTAAAATGCTGAAAACAGTCTTTTATTTCTGATGTACCTATCTAGTTCTAATTCTAGAGAAAGCTGCAAACAAACGCTACAATCTTACTAAAGTACTAAGAATTGTACCCGATAGCAATACACATGTATAATGTATACACATGTATAATGTATAATGTATATGAATGATAGCAATCATAGAGAATTTGCATGATTATGTCAGTGTGGAGGAAACTTCATGCGTATTTCTTGACAACGCCCAACCAACGTGAGACCTACGATAATCAACAACAAACATCCACAAGTGTAACATTAACATTAACTCACAACAAATATCTACGGACTTCATTACTTATAAATAAGTGAATAGCGCCCAGAGAGTGATGAAAGACGCAGTGTTCAAGACGTGTAAAAACGCAGGATTCTAGCTACAGCTCATGTATGTTCATGATACAGAAAAACGTTTCAGGGATTTCAGTGTTAAGACTTAGAGTTAAAACGTATACTCAAACATTGTTGTGGAGAGCTCCAAGTGGTCATAAACTGTTAACAAAAACCCCCCATCCATGCACCCACAAAACACCCCAATTATACTCCAACTCCTTGACAAATCCTGTGAAACTGAAACAGTGCGTCATACCCGGTAATGTAGAGTACAGTTTTTGGAATTCATTGTGACTTAGGCCCTGGGACAAAACTTGGACCCATGCCAGATACTAGAATATTTGATCTGACTATTGTCACGGGATCATGAGTCATCCTGTCCACAGACAGAGTCCTCTCTGCCACCCGTAGTACTAGTACGACCTGTTCTATGAGTATGATGCGCTAATTTGATACATGTTTCCAACATCAAATATTTTGAGAGCACGTCCCTCCAGAGGAACACGTGCCAATTAGCTAATTACCATGGTGATTAAACTCATTTCACTCCATGACTACTGTGTGACACATGTGTCACTACTGATCAGATAGATAGGCCGCGACACACACAATCTCTCTCTCTGTGTTTCCTTCCTCCTTTATCGCATCATAGTGTGGCGTGTTCATGGATTGCAGTAGTCACGTGATGCCCATTTGGGCACTGCGGTGGAGCGTCAGATTCCCACTGACCCTCAATACTATAGATACAGGATTGAATGGCATGAGGGCTTGTAAGACAGAAACAGACACTCGCATAGCTTGTCTTGTGCTTCTTGACAGTGACACTCTGTGGGTGACTTTAATTTCGGTTCAATTACCCATATGTCTATGCGTAGTACGTACACAGCACACACTACTGACAAACACACATCGGACCATGATGACTGTTCATTTACAGAAAGTCCCAACAAATAACCCCCCGCCCCCCCGGCCCCCCCATTAATCACTCCTCATCACATTATCGAAGAGAGGAAATGACTGCTGCAGCAACGCTTGAGAAGGATTCAATCATCATTTCATCGCGGGGAATGATTACTTTGTCTCCTCATGAGGGACTTGATCACGATGTTGCTGACCATCAAAGTGCTCATGGTAAGCGTTGTTGCTTTTGTGTCTTATATGGCGGATCAGAAGGCTCACCCGGAATTTTATCTCTGAAAATAGAATTTGACCCTTGTGCTCCGCACGTGGATCACAGGGCTCATCTAAGGTGAGCCTTCTGATCCACGTGGCGCTTCTCTGGGGTCAAGTCAAAATTCGGTGATCCTCCTGATCCACCTTAGGTGGATCAGGAGGATCACTCAAATCCAATTTGACCCCAGGGAAGCGCAACGTGGATCAGAAGGGTCACCTAAGGTGAACCCTGTGATCCACGTGTGGATCAGGAGGGTCACACAGAAAAATAGAATTTGACCCTCCTGATCCATACACGTGGATCACCGAGTTCACTTAAGTGACCCTTCTGATCCACGTTGCGCTTCCCTGGGGTCAAATTGGATTTGAGTGATCATCGAATTTTGTCTTGACCCCAGAGAAGCGCCACGTGGATCAGAAGGCTCACCTAAGATAAGCCCTGTGATCCACGTGCGGAGCAGAAGGGTCAAATTCCATTTTTCAGAGATAAAATTCCAGGTGAGCCTCCTGATCCGCCATAGTCTTATGTTGCTTATGTGTGGTACGTTTTTCATGAGGTGGTGTGTTTTTACTTTTATATGGTGTGTTTTTACTTTTTATTATGAGAAGTTTCTTACTTCATACTTAATATTGGTGTTTGTAAAGTTGCTGTAAAGTTTCTTGCTGATTTTTAACTCGAAATCTTTCATTGTTTAATTGAATTATTGTTTAGTTTTGTTTTTGGTTTGCCACAACTTTCATCTGCATCTCTATCACATCTTCATGATTCTTCAAAAAAAGTCGAAAGCAATGTTCGGATGTTTCATAGTAGCCACTTGCGTGTCGCGTTTTGAGAATAACGTGATAATCTATTATACTTATAGTTGAAGATCATGGCAATGTTACATCAAAACTAAACAGAGCACAGAGATAGTTGTTAAACATCATGCGCGCTCATCAGGGTTTGTATAACTGTGCATATTATGGTCGCAAGCACACAGATTGTATGCTTGTTAGCAGCGATAGTTTGTGGTCTGTGGTCGTCCTGAGATTGTTATGTGAAGGTCGTTGATGATAATCCGAATTTACCGATTGATTTCTCATATTGCTCCTTCATAAAGTATTAAATTGTTTGGAAGCTTTTCAACGGAGCCATCCATAATTTCTGATTTGCAAGGATAGAAATTTCAATCCTATTATTTCTGCGAGACCTGTTGATTGTCGCTAGCTAATTTCTCCTCGGCCCATTGTTATATTTTCTTTTTTTTCGTTTGTACCGCACCCCTTTTTAATTTTGACCAATCAACACTAATTCAATGATCACATTGGAATTTTGGAATTTCAAATTTGGGGCTGGTTATATTTCATCCTCAAATTTTGAAGGGTGCATTAAAATCTCTTGTTAATCATTACATGGTTTGTCGCTATAGCAATATTCAAAAAATCACACAATCACATTTTATGTAGGTATTTATTTCTCCAAATATAAAGACATTTTCGATCGTTTTGTAAGGAAGATTCCACGATGTGTTTACTTGGCATCTGATCAAGAGACATGTTACCATGTTACCGATACCATACTTCTTTGTTGCAGCTTATGCTGTCACATATCCCTTCCTTTGTGAGCAGCTAAGTGCACTCAATGTAAATACTGCTGGGGTGAAGCGAGGGTGAAATACAGGTTCGGTTTCCATGGTGACCGCAGGATCGGTAACTTGAGTACTGTACGCTGCTCCAATGTAACTTTATATTCAGCTGGATTAAAACTCCTCAAAGTGAACCCCATTTTTTATTGATATTATTCCTTGCTGCTTCGACCGTTTGTTTTTGTTGTTTTGAAGAAGTTGTAGTAGTACGAAACCATGGAAAGTGGTATGTCAAAACACGATTAGGTACCCTATCTCGGAATATTTATTGCATTTTCAAATATATCCTTGTGTTCGATCTGCTTTCCACCCAGACAGTGACATGAGATCTCACTTGGGGAGCAGGCCCCCAACGGCAGCAACAGGACTGTCAGACAGCCCTTACCATTCATCTTCTGATAGGAGCTTCGCATACAGTGTCATAAGCAGCAAATTTCAGTCAACTGGCGAGGTATCCTGCATGAGATTGGGGTTTCACTTTTTTGAAATGCAGGATTCAACTTTCACTGAGACTTGGCTAGCCCGAATGCTCCGTCATTCTGAATTGATCAATGCGCAATGATTCTCGACTCTAATTCTAACTATCTAGACCCAGGTCTTGCTCCTGCCAAAAGTGAACGCCCGAAAGTCCATCAAGTTCGATAAGGAAATGACAGGTCCCAAAATCATGGCTGTACGAGAGACCGCTCAGTGGCTGATCAGGTATACAGGCGGGAGAGCTCTTATACTAGGGCCTCGTATCCTAACTCTAAGGGCTATTTTATGTCCTTGAGTAAGGTGATTTTCACATTTCACTTATAAAGTTATAACTCTAACCCCGTTACGAAACATGAATAACCTTTCCCTAGCAACATTAACCTTTCCCTAGCAACAATAACCGAATGACAGATGACCTTAGTAGGGAATGTCGCAGACTGGATGAGTCCTATCTGAAGTGGTACAGGAAACATTTCAACGATGTTAGTAGTCGCCCGTCCATCTTAAACATGTTAAACCTGAGTATTTCAGACTCGATAATTAATATATTCATGTTTGTTTTAATCAAAGTTAGCATGGTTATTCGCGTTTTGATCTGAGATAAATGCAATAGATACTTCTTTCAGAAGAAAGATGTGCTGGAGAGAGTCAGTAACTTGCTGAATCACGCAAAACAAGAGTCAACTGAACGGTCAGTTAAGCCAAAAAACTAAAAGATAGTGATCGTATAAGTGTATAAGTGCTTTGTCACATTATATCTCATTTTACCGACCGATATACTATGCTTGTATTGAATTTGACGCATATTTGAAGCATAGTTAATATCAAATTTAATAAGGAATGTGTCTGATTCTCGCACTACTCCTGCAGGGCGCTTTCCAAGTCTCCTGCCCGGACAGTGAAATCCACGGGCACAAGATCCACAACTCGCCACCACATGTACCCGGCGGCAGCGGCGCGGGATCGCCGTGCGGGTTTCTTCCCCACAGAGCTGCCGGACGTGGAGAATGTTTACCGGGTAATACTATATGCATGAGAAATGAGCATGTAGTATCATTCGCTTTACTGTAAATCGTGGTAATGGTCATGTAGCTGCGTGTACACTGTACAGGCTTTATCTACGTAGTTCGGGTACAGGAAAATTATATTCACATTTCAAAGGCATGACCCAATCTGCAGGTAATGGTTAAGGTTTCTCAACGGGAGCATTTATCATTTTATTGTCTTGTATTTCGCTTAAAAATTCTGTGTGACCTAATATATAACTGCAACTTCCCTCTGACATCTGAGTTATCTGTCTTTATCTTTTCAAATCGGTTATTGTTTATGCTCAACATAAAGCTTTAGGATACTACAGTAGACGAAGTCAAGCCGGTGGCGGTTGGCGCAGAAGATAAGGAGCTGGTTCAAGAAGAGAAGGTCACGACGAAGGAGACCAGAGATAGTGATCAGGCGGAGGAAACGGATGTTAGACGGAGCATAAGATCTGGCAAAACTCCAACACTCAGTAGGGAAGCTGGGAAGGTAAACAGTCGCGGACTGAAGGAAGTGAGGATAGTTTCACCACTTTGAATTTGAACAATGATGAGCAGTGGACCATCGTGATCGTGAACGCAGTGTCGCACCATTCACCAGTGCACTACTGCAGTCATACTCATAATCATGTAGGTCCGCGTACCTACAGTCCTGCCCCCGTTTTATGAGCATTGGAATTTCAATTAAGAAATGTTAATGTTAATGTTACTGTTTAGTTATTCATTATTGTTAATGTTTAGTTATTCATTATTGTTCATTCAAAAGCTAATTTGTGGTCCCCGTCCAATGCAAGTGTTCCGATCGGGCTCTTAGTCTTACTAATGTAATTATACATTGTACACATTGTAAATTCATCGCTTTAATACTAATAGTAATATAATAGCAATTTTCGCCGGATTTTCATCATTCACAATTCATGTTATCGATATATCTGTCCACTGTTTCTTGCGCGCGCCTTCATGCATGCATGAAATTGAAAGGCATTTTAAAGCCGAAACTTGAGCTTGCCGGGCGATGCTAAGAGTAAGCCCAGATGACGCGATCCGAGTCGCAAAGTGGCTTGTAGTTGTAGGATTTTACCGGTCGCGGTTTACCCTACCGTCGGTGCGCGCGATTTTCAATCCGCCCCGACGGCGAGCGCCGCGCCATGCCAGCGAAAATAATTTGCGGCGTGCGCGGAAACCCGGACAGGACAACTGAAGGCGCGGCGCGCGCGCGAGGAACAGTGGACAAGTAACATGCGGCAAGTATTGTGCAATACGGTTGCCTAGCGTTGCTAAAACGGCTGATGCAGATGCATATTGCGCCGGGAAGTGGCTTGCGTCTTCAAATACTTGTCGGGCGATGCCAGACCGCTGATGCAAGCCGCGAAGCGGCTTGTGTTGCGTCAGCAAGCTGTCTGAGCTTCTCGACAGGGTCTATCATCGATCGACAATCAAATACGTTTGCGCTGCGCGCGCAAAACGAAATTCTCGACGAAAATCATCGATCGACAAGGTATACTGGTTTAATCCATTTTCAATCTGGTTACATATTTTGATTTTTGCAGCCATCTGCCCATGCCATAGTGACATGAAATATGAATTACATTCCATTAACAAAGCTACAGCAGAGAAAATTTGAGTCAAAATCTCAGCTCTGTACAGTTAAAACATGATATGAAAAGCCTTCCTGAGACCTGCAACTTGAAGCCAATAGAAACTATTGTTGTTTCCATTTCACAGGATACATTGTACATATTGCATTAATGCATTGTGTTTTAGATAAAAAGAATCTAATCACTTATGGGCAACCATTCTGACNCCGGCGAAATGAACATCCGGCGAAATAATTATTTCGCCGGATGTTCATTTCGCCGGATCGTTCATCATTCACAATTCATGTTATCGATATCTGTCCACTGTTTCTTGCGCGCGCCTTCAGCTTCATGCATGAAATTGAAAGGCCTTTAAAGGCCGAAACTTGCCGGGCGATGCTAAGCCCAGCTGGCGCGATCCGAGTCGCAAAATGGCTTGTAGGATTTTACCCAGTTACCCGGCCCTACCGTCAGTGCGCGCGATTTTCAATCCGCCCCGAGTCCCGACGGCGAGCGCCGCGCCATGCCAGCGAAAATAATTTGCGGCGCGGGCGCGCGAAACCCGGACATGACAACTGAAGGCGCGGCGCGAGGAACAGTGGACAAGTAACATGCGGCAAGTATTGTGCAATACCGTTGTCTAGCGTTGCCAAAACGGCTGATGCATATATTGCGCCGGGAAGTGGCTTGCGTCTTCAAATACGTTTGCGCTGCGCGCGCAAAACGAAATTCTCGACGAAAATCATCGATCGACTTGTAGGATTTCACCCTACCCTTGCTGGCGGGATTTTATCCCTGGCCGTCGGGGCGGATTGAAAATCGCGCGCACCGACGGTAGGGTAAAATCCTACAACGATCGACAAGGTATACTGGTATAATCCATTTTTAAATCTGGTAACATGTTTTGATTTTTGCAGCCATCTGCCATAGTGACATGAAATATGAATTACATTCCATTAACAAAGCTACAGCAGAGAAAATTTTAGTCAAAATCTCAGCTCTGTACAGTTAAAACATGATATGAAAAGCCTTCCTGAGACCTGCAACAAGCCAATAGAAACTATTGTTGTTTCCATTTCACAGGATACATTGCACATATTGCATTAATGCATTGTGTTTTAGATGAAAAGAATCTAATCACTTATGGGCAACCATTCTGACTTTTAGGATATAAATCAATCTAGCAAGCTTCTCTGGTATTATTGAGTTACATCTAAAATGGTATATAAACGGATTGATGGTGGAGTTTAATGTGAAAAGCAGAGTGGAACATACCAGGCTCAAGTATATATAAACTGTTACTATCTCAAGGTTGAAGTTTTTGATCAGTGCAGGATCAGGCAGCATTTCCATGTAATTTAACATCTCATACATATTAAGAGCTATTCCAGGTAACAGGCAAATGATGTAAAGGAGAATTATAAATGCAATGAAAGCATTATTAATGCCTTTTGCATGGCCAGTATCTATTGCAGGTTTAGAGAGAGTTGATTGTATGTCATCAGTGACTTTCTGTGGATCTGAGGTTCTCAAGCATTTTTGAGAAGAACTCATTTCATCAGTGTTAAATTGTAATTGTATATCTTGTAAATCATAATTATCTGGATATCCGTCTTTTGCAAATTTACATTCATGCTCTTGTACCTCATTAATAACGACCGAATTTTGAAGCTCCCTGCTTACTGTAATATGCTTACTTCCCTGTAATATCTTTGGCTCAATCATTTTGGTCAGGGTGTGCACAAGAGGAAAATTGGTTCTCTTGATATTCCCAGATGTTGCCTTAAAGCCGCTCCTTTTGTAGACCTCCAGCCGCCACATGACAGCTATCCAGAACCCCACTGTCATGATGAAGGGTATTAGGATGGAGGCATTGCTTAGGAAAATAGCGACTCTTCTCTCAGTGTCAGTGGTTTCCAATACAGTAGAAACAAAAGTTCCAATAACATCAAAGTAGTAGTAGTGTCCACCTCTTATGAAGGGATAAGTGCTACTCAGCATCTGAAAAAAAACTGTTTTGAAATAAACAACACTAATTATTACAATAAAAAGAAATGCTGATTATTTGAACATATTTTGTGCAAAGTATAAGATCCCATCACTGTAAGTAAAATTATGAGCCACCCTCGAGTTATTACAGCAAGACTTCCATTTTTTATATCAAGCTGTGCATGATCGTTTCAATTACCTTTAACAAAACTAGGTACCTACCTCAAGTCTCTTTTAATGAGTATGATGAGCTCGGTTATGTGTTTCACCTAGCTTTTAGCTGATCTCTTTCAGGGAAACACGATACCTATAAGCGGAAAATTTGTTTCTCCTTCCCCGTTCCCATTATAATTTTACGTCAAGGTGCAGGGAAAAATTGTAAAGCTAAGCAGGTTATATGGTCGCCAATCCTATTAAGTAGTGAGATCCAGTTGTAGACACTCACAACTTCCTATATTACTGACAACATGGTTACAGACCACGTGATTAAAGTAACAAAGTTTTTGGGTTTGATATTGTACTAAAGAAGCGTGAACATGTCTCTGAACTTCAAATTCCATCGTGAATTGCCAAAGAGAAATAAGGTTAATTGACAGTGTCCATTAGCTGTGTTCATTACTCGTCATGGGACAAAGGATGGACCACGATAGCTTTACAAGAGTCAAATTCTAGATTTCATGGTATGTTACTTATGTCTGAAGGTAACTTATTGTCGAGGTAGCCTATGTGTTAAGTTAATGAGTTTTTAGTTAACACCACTCGTTGCATTCTCCACTGTTCACAATCAACCTACCGGTAGTAACCAGCTTATCGAACAGAGAGTAGTGAGCTGAGTGCTGGTCAGGAACTGCATTCTCTGCATGGGGTAGAACACCGCAAAGAAACGGTCCAGACTCAGCACTGTGACGAGGTAGAGTGACGCTCCGGCCATACTTGAGGAGACCCAACCTGCGTGAGAAGGAGAGGATACTGTTGGAACTAGGAACTTGATTAGCATCTTCGCTACGGATGTCTGATCAACTTCTGGTATATGATATTCGTCACTGGCCTACTTCGTACGTTCAACATGCATGTTTATGACTCGTTTTAGTGGATTTATTCTTAATACGTGCTACTGCTATCAATCAGCTGCCCACACATACAGCCACACGACTCTATAACCGATTCCTAGAATATTTACCGTAACCATGACAACAATGACAAGAGTTGCTCTAGACGAATGTATGATGCAACACTGCAACAGATTGCTATCGCATACATTGAATTGGGAGATTATGTTTACCTGTAAAGCTAGCCATTGCTTTCCCAACTAGTTCACTGCCACCGATCCACAGGGGCAGACTTCTCTCACTCAACAAAGCACCTGGGACGGGGAAAAGTCGGAAAGTTGAGGAGGATATGAACTCTTGAATTCGCAAACAAAAGGAAATGTTTACCTCCCACGGCAGGTGCGACTGTCAGACAGGTGAGGAAATCAGCAGCTGCGATCTGAACTAGGAGGAAGCTTGTGCGTGATTTCCTCTTCCCCCTAATCCGGTCCGTGTAGAGATGAGTGGACATGATGGCATTGGACGCCGTTCTGAGGATGTTAAAGATCTGGTGTGGGTGTTAGATACGGCAAAACTGAGCGGGTGTGGGAGTGTGTGTGGGGTGGGGTGTGCTTGTGGGACGTTGGTGGGGTGTGTTTGGGGATATGTGTGTGGGTGGGGG